>WNGS01165339.1:5823418-5833972 GCA_020271785.1 Procambarus virginalis
AGTTGTTCCGCTAGCTTACTTAGCTCTAAAGGCAGCAAAGATTCCACCTTAAAACTCTCCTGGAAGCTTGTTGCACATATTTATCCTTGAGTGTGTGTGTTGTGAGTACGTGATCACCTAGCTGGTCGTGCACTGATCCTTCCCTCCCTTGTGGCTACGGAGTCGTCCACTTCTTGGCTTTAATGTTGACATTCTCGTGCTGCTCCACCAGTCCTAATTTGTGTGTACTCATTCCTGGTGTCCTTTTGAGCACATTGTGACTTCCGGTTGTGTTCTATCTGTACTACTTTCGTGTCTCTTTTATTTTTGTCTGCAGAAAGTGCACGTTCATCTATGGATTAATGCCATGGTTTCCTTATCATCTATAGAGGTGTGGCTCTTCCTTTACGTTCTTTGAACGTGTTAGCTGTGTACTCACCTAGTTGTGCTTGCGGAGGTTGAGCTCTGGTCATTCGGCCCGCCTCTCAACTTTTTTTTTTTTGGAGATATACAAGAGTTGTTACATTCTGTACAGCGACTAGTACGCGTAGCGTTTCGGGCAGGTCCCTGAATACGATCCCCGCCGCGAAGAATCGTTGTTACAACCAAGAACACATTTTACTGTTGCGTTAAAAGAGGCTACAGTTAAGGATTTGCGCCCAGTAAATCCTCCCCCGCCAGATACGAACCCATGACAAAGCGCTCGCGGACGCTGGCGAGTGTCTTACCACTGCAACCACGGGGACGAACAATCGTTATCAAACTTTCAAACTGTCAACAACTTTTATTTCCACACCACACATCAGGAAGCAGCCTGAAACAGCTGTCTAACTCCCAGGTATCTATTTACTGCTAGGTAAAACAGGTGAAAGAAACTCTGCCCATTTGTTTTCTGCCATCGCCGGGGATCGAACCCGGACCCTAGGATTACGAGTCCCAAGCGCTGTCCACTCAGTCACAGGCCCCCCCACCGTGTGTACTCACCTATTTGTGCTTGCGGGGTTGAGCTTTGGCTCTTTGGTCCCGCCTCTCAACTATCAATCAACTGGTGTGCAGATTCCTGAGCCTACTGGGCTCTATCATACCTACATTTGAAACTGTGTATGGAGTCAGCCTCCACCACATCACTTCCTAGAGCATTCCATTTATTAACTACTCTGGCACTGAAAAAATCTTTCTAACATCTCTGTGGCTCATCTGGGTACTAAGTTTCCACCTGTGTCCCCTAGTTCGTGTCCCACCCGTGGTGAAGAGTTTGTCTTTGTCCAGCCTGTCAATTCCAGTGTGTGTGTGTGTGTGTGTGTGTGTGTGTGTGTGTGTGTGTGTGTGTGTGTGTGTGTGTGTGTGTGTGTGTGTGTGTGTGTGTGTGTGTGGGGGGGGGGGGTGTGTGTGTGTGTGGGTGTGTGTGTGGGTGTGTGTGGGGGTGTGTGTGTGTGTGTGTGTGTGTGTGTGTGTGTGTGTGTGTGTGTGTGTGTGTGTGGTGTGTGTGTGTGTGTGTGTGTGTGTTCTCACCTAATTGTTCTCACCTAATTGTTCTCACCTAATTGTTCTCACCTAATTGTGCTTGCGGGGGTTGAGCTTTGGCTCTTTGGTCCCGCCTCTCAACTGTCAATCAACAACTAGACGTGGCTCATCTGGGTACTAAGTTTCCACCTGTGTCCCCTTGTTCGTGTCCCACCCGTGGTGAAGAGTTTGTCTTTGTCCGCCCTGTCAATTCCCCTGAGAATTTTGTAGGTGGTTATCATGTCTCCCCTTACTCTTCTGTTTTCCAGGGATGTGAGGTTCACCTCCTTTAGCCTTTCCTCGTAGCTCAATCCTCTCAGTTCCGGGACGAGCCTGGTGGCATACCGCTGAATCTTCTCTAACTTTGTCTTGTGTTTAACTAGGTATGGACTCCAGGCTGGAGCTGCATACTCCAGGATTGGTCTTACATAAGTGGTATACAGGGTTCTGAAAGATTCCTTACTCAAATTTCTAAAGGCAGTTCTTATGTTGGCCAGTCTAGCATATGCCGCTGATGATATTCTTTTGATGTGGGCTTCTGGGGACAGGTTCGGTGTGATATCAACCCACAGATCTTTCTCTCTATTTGACTCTTGCAGGATTTCCCCTCCCAAATGATACCTTGTGTTCAGCCTCCTGCTCCCTTCTCCTAATTTCATCACCTTACACTTTCCCGAGTTGAACTTTAGCAGCCATTTTCTAGACCATTCCTCCAGTTTATCCAGGTCATCCTGTAGTCTCTGTCTATCTTCATCCGTCTTGATTCTTCTCATAATTTTGCATCATCAGCAAACATTGAGAGGAATGAGTCTATACCCTCCGGAAGATCGTTCACATATATTAGAAACAGGATGGGTCCAAGTACTGAGCCCTGTGGGACTCCGCTGGTGACATCTCGCCACTCTGATGTCTCCCCCCTCACCGTTACTCGCTGTTTCCTGTTGCTTAAGTACTCCCTTATCCACTGGAGCATCTTCCCTTTTACTCCTGCCTGTTGCTCCAACTTTTTTAACAGCCTTTTGTGCGGTACTGTGTCAAAGGCTTTTGGCAATCCAGGAAAATGCAGTCGGCCCACCCTTCTCTTTCCTGCCTAATTTTTGTTGCTTGGTCATAAAATTCTATTAAACCTGTGAGGCACGATTTACCATCCCTGAACCGATGTTGGTGGTGCGTTACAAAGTTATTTCCCTCTAGATGCTCTACGAGCCTTTTCCTCACGATCTTCTCCATTACCTTGCATGGTATACAAGTTAAGGAAACTGGCCTGTAATTCAGTGCCTCTTGCCTGTCACCCTTTTTGTATATTGGGACCACGTTAGCTGTCTTCCAACTTTCTGGTAAGTCTCCTGTTTCCAGTGACCTGTTATACCTGGTTGATACCTGGTTGATGGGGTTCTGGGAGTTCTTCTACTCCCCAAGCCCGGCCCGAGGCCAGGCTTGACTTGTGAGAGTTTGGTCCACTAGGCTGTTGCTTGGAGCGGCCCGCAGACCCACATACCCACCACAGCCCGGCTGGTCCGGAACTCCTTGGAGGAATAAATCTAGTTTCCTCTTGAAGATGTCCACGGTTGTTCCGGCAATATTTCTTATGCTTGCTGGGAGGACGTTGAACAACCGCGGACCTCTGATGTTTATACAGTGTTCTCTGATTGTGCCTATGGCACCCCTGCTCTTCACTGGTTCTATTCTGCATTTTCTTCCATATCGTTCACTCCAGTACATTGTTATTTTACTGTGTAGATTTGGGACCTGGCCCTCCAGTATCTTCCAGGTGTATATTATTTGATATCTCTCTCGTCTTCTTTCTAGTGAGTACATTTGGAGAGCTTTGAGACGATCCCACCGATACACCATAGAGAGTGGCACACTTAGTGCTTCTGCACCTTCCTTTAGTATCCATGGTGAGATTCTGTCAGGCCCAACAGCCTTTGTCACATCCAGCTCCAGCAGACACCGTGTGTGTGTGTGTGTGTGTGTGTGTGTGTGTGTGTGTGTGTGTGTGTGTGTGTGTGTGGTGTGTGTGTGTGGCGGAGGCCGAGAGGACCCAGAAGATGAGGTGTACCCTTGGGGGTGATGTGTAGTCAAGCGAGAATCTTAAAGTGATTTACGGCCAAGCTGGTGTACTTGTTTCACTTGTGTTCCGCCTTTCATTACCGGTTTACGGAGTTGAACTTCACCTCCTCGTCCCCGCCTGTGTGTCGGTGGTATGGACCCCAGACCCCCTCTTACCATCACATCTACTCAATTATACTGGCACAATTTGGTGGCCTTGTTCCGGTGCGTCTCTGGTTAAACTTTTGGTCCACCAACACTTACCTGGTTGATACCTGGTTGATGGGGTTCTGGGAGTTCTTCTACTCCCCAAGCCCGGCCCGAGGCCAGGCTCGACTTGTGAGAGTTTGGTCCACTAGGCTGTTGCTTGGAGCGGCCCGCAGGCCCACATACTCACCACAGCCCGGTTGGACAGGCACGCTTTTTAGAAAACAGTCTAGATTTCTCATGAAGATGTCCACGGTTGTTCCGGCAATATTTCTTATAGTCGCTGGGAGGGTGTTGAACAACCGCGGACCTCTGATGTTTATACAGTGTTCTCTGATTGTGCCTATGGCACCTCTGCTCTTCACTGGTTCTATTCTCCATTTTCTTCCATATCGTTCACTCCAGAATGTTGTTATTTTGCTGTGTAGATTTAGGACCTGGCCCTCCAGTATTGTCCATGTGTATATTATTTGATATCTCGTCTCCTTTCTAGGTGTGTGGGAGTCTTATAGTGTAGAGCACTGTAACATGGCCTGGTGGAGGTAGTGTAGAGCACTGTACCATGGTCTGGTGGAGGTAGTGTAGAGCACTGTAACATGGTCTGGTGGAGGTAGTGTAGAGCACTGTAACACGGCCTGGTGAAGGTAGTGTAGAGCACTGTAACATGGCCTCCTGGAGGTAGTGTAGAGCACTGTAACATGGCCTGCTGGAAGTAGTGTAGAGCACTGTAACATGGCCTGGTGGAGGTAGTGTAGAGCACTGTAACATGGCCCGGTGGAGGTAGTGTAGAGCACTGTAACACGGCCTGGTGAAGGTAGTGTAGAGCACTGTAACATGGCCTGCTGGAAGTAGTGTAGAGCACTGTAACATGGCCTGGTGGAGGTAGTGTAGAGCACTGTAACATGGCCTAGTGGAGGTAGTGTAGAGCACTGTAACATGGTCTGGTGGAGGTAGTGTAGAGCACTGTAACATGGCCTGGTGGAGGTAGTGTAGAGCACTGTAACATGGTCTGGTTGAGGTAGTGTAGAGCACTGTAACATGGTCTGGTGGAGGTAGTGTAGAGCACTGTAACATGGTCTGGTGGAGGTAGTGTAGAGCACTGTAACATGGTCTGGTTGAGGTAGTGTAGAGCACTGTAACATGGCCTGGTGGAGGTAGTGTAGAGCACTGTAACATGGTCTGGTTGAGGTAGTGTAGAGCACTGTAACATGGCCTGGTGGAGGTAGTGTAGAGCACTGTAACATGGTCTGGTGGAGGTAGTGTAGAGCACTGTAACATGGCCTGGTGGAGGTAGTGTAGAGCACTGTAACATGGTCTGGTGGAGGTAGTGTAGAGCACTGTACCATGGCCTGGTGGAGGTAGTGTAGAGCACTGTACCATGGCCTGGTGGAGGTAGTGTAGAGCACTATAAGATAACACTTATCGCAGTAAGCCTCGCTGCCATCTTCCTCCCGCCGTGTATACAATCATATTTGTACACTCTTATCTCTCTATACACTTCTCTCTATTCACGTAATATCTTCATTGTATTAACTCATTTTCCTCCAGTGATATGAGATTGTCTTCATTTACTCCAATCTCATAGTCTCATGTTAGCCTAACTTCTCATATTAGTACTCTTCACATGGGGAGGCACCCTACACTGTGGCACCCTACAGTGTGGCACCCTACACTGTGGCACCCTACAGTGTGGCACCCTACAGTGTGGCACCCTACACTGTGGCACCCTACAGTGTGGCACCCTACACTGTGGCACCCTACACTGTGGCACCCTACAGTGTGGCACCCTACAGTGTGGCACCCTACAGTGTGGCACCCTACAGTGTGGCACCCTACACTGTGGCACCCTACACTGTGGCACCCTACAGTGTGGCACCCTACAGTGTGGCACCCTACACTGTGGCACCCTACAGTGTGGCACCCTACACTGTGGCACCCTACAGTGTGGCACCCTACAGTGTGGCACCCTACAGTGTGGCACCCTACAGTGTGGCACCCTACAGTGTGGCACCCTACAGTGTGGCACCCTACACTGTGGCACCCTACAGTGTGGCACCCTACAGTGTGGCACCCTACAGTGTGGCACCCTACACTGTGGCACCCTACACTGTGGCACCCTACACTGTCACCCTACACTGTGGCACCCTACACTGTGGCACCCTACACTGTGGCACCCTACACACTGTGGCACCCTACAGTGTGGCACCCTACACTGTGGCACCCTACACACTGTGGCACCCTACAGTGTGGCACCCTACACTGTGGCACACGGAGACAAGTGGTGATGGCCGCTGCAGGTCAGAGGGCTGCAGAGCTCTGGTGTGGCAATATACCTTTATCGAGTGCCACTATGGCTTAGTGGTGCCTTTGTTGGCCTTCCTCCCCCCCCCCCCGGCCTCCATAACCCTCACACCAACACCCGTCACTCACACACACCAACACCCGTCACTCACACACACCAACACCCGTCACTCACACACACCAACACCCGTCACTCACACACACCAACACCCGTCACTCACACACACCAACACCCGTCACTCACACACCAACACCCGTCACTCACACACCAACACCCGTCACTCACACACCAACAACAACCCGGCCTCTCCAACAAAACATCACATTTTGAAGTCCAAATCCCTTAAGGCCAAAAACTGATGTACTGAAAATCACCGCAGCTGGCAACATGGACGCCATGTCCCGTTTTCTATTGGTGGGTCGACTGTTAGGTTGGAACAATTTAGCACATCAGTTTAGGGACGTTGGGAACGTTCAAGAGGCTGAACAGCAAGGGTGAGAGAATGGTCTCTGAGTTTCCCACGTCGGAATTCAAGTGGTACATCATCGAGCAGCTGCCGTACATCGTACCCTACCATTGTGTGTAAACTGTGTACCCACCTGGTACAGTGTACACACCTGGTGCACACAGTGTACACACCTGGTGTGTACACTGTGTGCATCATTGAACCAAGTGTTTAATCAACGAGGTGGAGGAAGGAGCACAGCATTTCCATTGCTAGCAGCTATCGCCAGACATCAGTCATCGGTGGGAGTATGGTGCCTCTCGAAATGCCGAGGAGATTAGGTCAGATCATCCTCTGTGGTCAACTCAGGAACGGTGACGTAGCCATGACGTCATGCCCATGCCACCACGGAAGAGCCTACGGCGACCAAACATGCTTAGATGCCAGTAAAATAGCGGACTGTTGACTGGCCAATCCCGGAGGGAAAGGCTAATGTTGATAAGTGTGTGCTCGTGCGCCTGGCCAAGCATTCCCGGCAAAGACACCAATCATAGTAGACAACTGTCTGCTGTTCGCGGCCACTAACTTAAAACACATCGTCAAAGTCGTTAGGCCGTCACGTTAACTTCATCAAACTAATTCGATGTAAATATCATGCAAGCGGGCAGAATCCCGCGGGGTAATTAATATTGCCAAATTATGTGCAGTGGGTGATGAAGGACACCAGGCGGGTACAGCCAGAGGCAACACAACTGTCACGAGCGTACCACTCTGATCGTCTTCTAAGTCATCTGTATAGTTGAGATACTGAAAACATGTTCAGAACATGGTGTGTACACCAGGAGTGTCGCCGTAGACAATTTGAAGGTAAAGTGCCACTCTGCCTTGTAGAGTGACTGGTCAGAGAGAGTGAGGCCGACACACTGTAAGCACATAATGTGTTATTGTACAACAACTAGTTAACTCCACGGAGTTTATATCCAAAATCAGAGTGAGAGGGGAACTATGGAGTCTCGAGGTCAGAAAGGGTCCAGCGGGTCCCAACTCTCTCGTAAACACTAGGCCTCTTTCATGACGTAGTCATGACGTCACGGCCTCGCGCCACACAATGATTGATCAAGATTAAGCCATCCAAATGCCCGCCACCCAGAAGGCACTTCTCTGGTTTAGGCCTTAGTGCCCTATGCCCGAATGGTGGAATTCGTATATCACGAGGGGAGTGTGGAGGGCGCCTAGAGTGCCCCCAGCAGAGCTTGCCAGCGGCACTCTGATGAAGTCGCCCGTCTATCAAGACGTGAGTTTCTACGCTGTTGGCCACAGCCAAGACCTCCGTCTAGGCCACGTTAATTAATATCTCGTCATCTGCATAATTTCATCTAGCGCGATTCGCTACAGAATCACGTAAATTAAGATAGTGCACACCACGTGATCCCCAGAAGAAGCAACGTGACTGCCTAGTTTTACAATCTGTGATTATCGCGAGCATCCGTGAACTTATTGCCATGAGAAAGGGATCAAGTGAATTGCGTTCATTTCCCATTGTTCCTGTTCCTTTTTTTGGAGGGAGATAACTGTAATTTTGGCGATTTTTGTGGACTTTTGCGATATTTACCCGTCAACCCAGTGCCGCCTACCACGAGTGCTACCCGCCTTGCCACCCCGTGTGTAGCTTGTGCCCCGCCACCCAGCTTGTCACGTGCCACCACCGTGCACCTGTATGCCAGTTGCACCGGCCACCTAGTGCGAACACGTGTGCGCGACCACGTGTTACCCACATTGTTACCACGTGCGGAAACTGCTGCAGTATTTCATCGGAGTATCAACAGTTGAACGTTGTATGTATGCATGGCGAGTGAGACAGGCCAGCCATTAAGTAGTACAAATATTTCTCTTGTTATCATAGTGTTTCCTCGTGTTGATCTTGCATCAACCGTCCGATCTGCAGTTATCTCGTTACCACCTGTACCAGGTGACAGTTCAACCGGTCGAGGAGACAAGCCAGTTGTCGGTACAGCCGTCTGACACTGTATCCGTCACCGTCATTGATGCGTTATACACACGCAACACGTTTAGAATTTGTTATACTTTTGTGCATTTAAGTTGTACGGTGTTATGTCATTCCTGTGTATTCACTTAGTTGTATTTTACGGGGTTGAGCTTTGCTCTTTCGGCCCGCCTCTCAACTGTCAATCAACTGTTTACTAACTACACTATTTTTTTTTTTTCACACCACACACACACACACACCCCAGGAAGCAGCCCGTGACAGCTGACTAACTCCCAGGTACCTATTTACTGCTAGGTAACAGGGGCATTCAGGGTGAAAGAAACTTTGCCCATTTGTTTCTGCCGGGTGCGGGAATCGAACCCGGCAGTGTGTCTGTCTGATACCGTGTATGTCTTATTCTTTCCCGACACCGGTGGAGGACTAAGTCATTGAGCGTTGTGTCGTGGTGACACCTGTATATTATTATAACTGTCGTTCAGTGACTCTAGTGTTGTGAGGCATCGGAGTGTTGTACTTGTGTGTTATCATACGGTATTGAGTATAATTATTCATCTGGATTAACTGTCTGGGTGACAGAAGATTTATAGTAGTAATTACATTGTTCTTTGGTTTGTTACTGTCTGTGTGACAGAAGGATTAACGTAATTATCTTTGATTTGATTGAAGGTTGTCTTTGTGACAAGTGTTAGTGTTTTATTGTTATTGTTATATTTTCATCATTGTTGATTGCCATTGCAAGGGTTGAGTGCAGTTGAGTCCGAGTGTTCACTAGTGTTCAGTTAGTTCACTTTGTTCCTCCTGCCCATGCAAGAGTCTTAGACTAGGTCTGGTCATTACCAGACAGTAGTGGGGCGGTGTCCTGTTGCAGCCGGTACTGTTTACCTGTTGGAGTAACACTCTGGAATTAACGTAACGTTATTGCCGTGTAATAGTGGGTATGTTTGTTGAATAAATTGTTATTATTGCAAAAGTTTCTTTTCGTCAACAACCTTTGATGAGTACTGACCGGTTATTTTGATCTGCTACAGTTACTCCTCAAGTCGTGAATTGAACAGGTTTAAGCTTTGGGATCAAGCCCATAGCTTCAAACACTAAGTACTAAATTTGGTGTGAGGACCCATTTGCTATCCTCTAGACTAATTACTCAATTGAGGAGCAAACCACCTAGTGATTGGAGGATCAAGTAGTTGGACCTCTGCGTTAGATCTCGCCTCCTAAATTACCACTGTAAAGTAAGTCAGGTCTTTCCTTCACATGTGGCACCCTCTCTGGGGCTAAGAGGTGGTAAGTCGAACGGTATTCATTCACAATTAGCTTTCACGACACCAACCTGGAGTAATCCCACATGACACCAGGAGTCATCACAAGCGTTCCAAAATAGCACCGTGAAAAGCAGCGAGAACTGTCAACATGAAAGTCCCAAGACGTTTCAACAATCTCCCACTATATATCAGAGGTATAACTGGCTGATCTTTCACGGTTTTCAAGAGGGAACTTGATAAAACACCTCCAAAGGATACCTCATCAACCAGGCTGTGATTCACATATCAGGCTGAGAGCAGCCGCGCCCAACAGCCTGACTACTTCCCACAGGGGAAGTAGTCTACGTATCCACCCTTCATATTAGTACATAAGTTTTGTAAATAAACGTTGTTATTTTCCACTGTATTTGTGTATACTGCTCCTTATATTCTGCCAGCTGTTGTCCGGTGCCCTCATCACTAACACACTTCCAAGTTACAATATTATTTAGCCTTCAGTAAAAATTACAAATATGACTAGGGCCCATTGAGAAGATCTTTAAGAGTGCTTTTGTTGCATCGAAGTTGATTTTCAGACCACGTGAATTGGGACCAGGTGAAGCCTATGGTAAAGGATTACCCCTAGAGGAAGGACCCTTACTGGACCACGTGCGCCCTCGCCCAGTGTGAATGGCTCTCATACTAGCTAAACTATAAACTGGCGTTGCTGAAGCCGCCACCCATTGACGTGACGCATACAATTGCAGTGAAGGTGAAGCAAAATTCCACAGCAACCATCACCCAGCCCCACCAACCA
>WNGS01165339.1:5846801-5868007 GCA_020271785.1 Procambarus virginalis
AGAGAACTGTATAAACATCAGTGGGCCACGGTTGTTCAACGTCCTCCCAGCGAGCATAAGAAATATTGCCGGAACAACAGAGGACATCTTCAAGAGGAAACTAGATAGTTTCCTCCAAGGAGTGCCGGACCAACCGGACCTGCGGGGTATGTGGGCCTGCGGGCCGCTCCAAGCCTAGTGGACCTCTCACAAGTCGAGCCGGGCAGAAGAACTAAGAAATGCCCAGAGACCTGAAAGCTCAGTATTAAAAGCTATGACAAATTTGTAATAATAGGTATTTGTATAGTCAGCACAGTAACCGGACCAGGCAATGTGATGTAGTCATTGCGCGAATTCGCCTTGGCTATAGACACATCTGGCAGGTTAGTGAGGGCTGAGCCACTACCAGAATACTCAGATTGTAAACTCTGTGATAAACCTTTAATGCATTCACTAGAACACTATATTGATGAATGTGAAACCGTAAAGGACTTTAGACCTCCTGGCCTCTTGTACCACCAACTGTGTAACTATTTTATTGACTCAGGTGTTCTGGACGACATCCTAACAATTTATCCAAAATATTGCTTGTCCAAATTAAAGAATGAAAAACAATTTTTATTTATATTACTTCTAAGCTGCATCAGTTATAAACCCATCCCTGCCCTTGTGTGGCAATGCACAATAGAAAGTTGTTTTCACATATCCATACATTAAAACATTGATTGTAACCATGATATATATGTACTTCCGCCTACAGTTTAGACCTATTGTCTTATGTATGACCCTCTGTCCTGCGTGACAGTGAATACCAGCATTATCCTCACTTAAGACTTAATCGAAATCCTCAATTAGGCAAAATTGTAATTAATTTTATCAATAAAGATGTTAATTTAATAATAATAATGCACTTTCTTCCATATCGTTCATTCCAGTACGTTGTTATTTTACTGTGTAGATTTGGGACCTGGCCCTCCAGTATCTTCCACGTGTATATTATTTAATAACTCTCTCGTCTTTCTAGTGAGTACATTTGGAGAGCTTTGAGACGATCCCAATAATTTAGGTGCTTTATCGCGTCTATGCGTGCCGTATATGTTCTCTGTATTCCCTCTATTTCAGCAATCTCTCCTGCTCTGAAGGCGGAGGTGAGCACTGAGCAGTACTCAAGACGGGACAACACAAGTGACTTGAAGAGTACAACCATTGTGATGGCATCCCTGGATTTGAAAGTTCTCGTAATCCATCCGATCATTTTTCTGGCTGACGCAATATTTGCTTGGTTATGCTCCCTAAACGTTAGATCGTCAGACATCATTATTCCCAAATCCTTTACATGCTGTTTCCTACTAAGGGCACATTTGATTGTGTTTTGTACCCTGTATTATGTTTAAGGTCCTCATTTTTACCGTACCTGAGTACCTGGAATTTATCACTGTTAAACATCATGTTATTTTCTGTTGCCCAGTTGAAAACTTTATTAATAACAGCTTGAAGTTTTTCAATGTCTTCAGCCGAGGTAATTTTCATACTGATTTTTGTGTCATCTGCAAAGTATGATACGAAGCTGTGACTTGTATTTTTGGCTATATCTGATATGAGAATAAGGAAAAGCAGCGGTGCAAAGGCTGTACCCTGAGGTACAGAGCTTTTAACTGCGCTTGGACTCGATTATATATGGTTGACTGTTACTCGCCGAGTCCTGTTTGACAGAAAACTGAGTATCCAGCGTCGTACTTTACCGGTTTTTCCCATTGACTTTATTTTGTGAGCTATTACTCCTTGGTCACATTTATCGAAAGCCTTTGCGAAGTCTGTGTATATCACATCAGCATTCTGTTTTTCTTCTAATGCCTCAGTGACTTTGTCGTAGTGCTAAAGTAGCTGTGAGAGGCACGATCTTCCCGCTCGAAATCCATGTTGGTCTGGGTTGTGAAGGTCATTGGTCTCCATGAAATTGGTGACCTGACTCCTATTCACACTCTCAAATACTTTTATTATGTGCGATGTTAGTGCAACTGGTCTATAATTCTTTGCCAATGCTTTGCTCCCCCCCTTGAGGGACCACACCAGAAATAAATTTCTCTTTGATATCCCCTGAGTCAGACTAAATCTGTGCAAACACTCCATTCAAATAAAAGGACCCAGTCTTTGGAACTCACTCCCTGATGAATTAAAAAACCGTCCAACCCATTCCCTGTTCAGAAGTAAAACCAAAAAAGTTCCTAATTTCATCCTCACAGTTTCCTACCTTGTACTTCAAACTCACACTGTATCTTTTACTGCCCACTTCCTCAATATTAGTACTTAAGACATGTATCCTTACCAGTGTAATCACCGCTGTCAACTTATATTGTAGTTATTTGGTGATATAAAACCATGCTACAATGTACCTTTTCATCTTCCCTGATATGTTAGATTAAGGACCTGCCCGAAACGCTATGCGTGTTAGTGGCTTTGTATGAATGTAAAAATACCAATCTTATGTAATCTCACCAACCCATTGTACGTTCTTGCAAATATATTTTATTATTATTATTATTATTATTATTATTATTATTATTATTATTATTGATGCTTGGGAACATGTTTTAATGTTTTATTTCATGGCCTTTTCTCTCTTGCGGGGTTTCTAAGTTTGTATTATGGGAGTGGGGCGACTCACTGGGTTTTCTAGCATTTAAGTCTCGTAGAATTTGCATCATGTAGCATTTCAGTCCACACTGGTGGCATGGTGTTATAGTCTGATGTCCAATGATCCTGAGTTGTTTGGTCGTGTGGTGGACGGTGTTTTGCTACTCTTCTCCTGTCTGATTTTATACTGCTTGCAATTTTTGCATGTTAGTTTTGTTAAGGTGTGAACTCGAAATGCGGAGGGATTAGAGCCTTGTGTAAGTGGAGTTTATGTCCGTACATTGATTACGATAAGTTTCTCAGTCTCGTTAAAGCTCTTCTTCATTTATTCTGTCATTTATGTGAATGTTGATTCATGAAAGAGTCTATCACAGATTAAGATAGTAATTAGAAACAGAGCTATGCAAAAGATGTACAATGACCACAACACAGCAGTTGCAACATCAGGATCTGCGGGTTGGTACAAGAATTCAACCAACTACGAACCACTTAGTTTGATGAAAGGGAGCAGTAGAACAAAAGAAGTACACTTACATCGCATCAGGCTTGGATACCCATGTGCATGGGAAATAGGCTTACAGGTTTCGGAAGACGAGAAGAAATGTCAGCACTGTGGAGAAATGCCCGACAGACCACTGGAACATTATCTAACACAGTGCACAGTTTCAACAACCACAACAGATCACTGGAACATTATCTAACACAGTGCACAGTTACAAACCCATTAAGGTTTCAACTTAGATTCAACAGAGCAGAAGAAGTTGTTAAACACAAGGGACAAAATCTTACTGAAGCGACCATACGAGTCATAAATACTCATACTCCGTCCAAGTAAAACAGAAATAAGCAACACTTAGTGGGCCAGCCAGAGGCTTAGGGCCCGCGCAGGAATATCCATGAAAAAAAGTGCTGCTAATCTTGAGTTTCAGTATTCTGCTTACACTTATACGTTGAACTAAGTGCTTGTTTAAGATAACTCACTCTGGATTTCGCTTTGCAATGTATATTATTTGGAACTTTTTGTTTATTGTAACTTATTTTTCATCGTTTCTCAGAGTTGTTTGCGATTGTTATTGCCGCCTTGATTTGTGGCCAATATTGGATGTCGTGGGTGGCAGCTTGAGTGACGACCTCCACACTAGCAGCATTACAACTAGCTACCAGTACATTAAAAAACATTGGAGGAGGAATAATATTTTGTGATTTAAAGTCTGCTCTTCAAGCCATCGAAAACTTCTTTTGGAAGATCGACAGCAAGAACCTCATACTACCAATTATAAATGACCTAATTGCTGCACAGAGTAAAGGGTCTCGAATCTCCTTTGTATGGATACCATCACACATAAATATAACCCATCATAATGAGACAGACATTGCAGCTAAATTAGCGTGTAACAAAGATGAAGTTGAATTAGATCTAGGTATCTCCATCTCTGCTGTCAAAACTGTATTGGTCCAAACACTCAGGTCTGATAGGAAAGAAATTGCTGACTCCCAACGACCTGAAAGTACTAGTCTTAAAAACTATGATTTGTTCAGATCTGAAACCTATATCTATGGGCAGCACAAAACGTCCACTAGACTGTGCGACACAGTGGTTGCCAGGATCAGGTTGGGTTACCGTTACCTGTAGCAGGTGGCTGCAGGATCTCCCAATCCTGAGCACTCCAGGTGCAAACTCTGTGAGCAGGAACTGCGGCACGATCTCCCACACTACATCACTGAATGCCCAGTTATCAGACCTTTCAGACCAGTTGGCATGAGGTACCTGGAGCTTTGCAATTACTTTATTCTCTCTCGTATTCTTGAAGATATCCTCACAGTATACCCAAAATTTGCCAGTGCAGGCTACTAAATATATGACCCTGTATGACTAACCATCCTGCGAGATGGGGACTTTTATTACCACTGCTACCTTATTCACTTTTGTGTTGATGATATCCTCAAAATGCATCCGGAGTCTGCCAGTGCAGACTGCCTATCACATGCCTCTATGACTAACCATCCTGTGTGATGGGGATTTTTTAGCATCACCTAGTTAGCTTTTTTGACACACTGTACTCCACTTCATATAGTCTAGGGCAGCTGCACTAATGCAGATGTGCCTCGTGTATTAATAAAAAAAAAAGTGGTGACTACCCCATACCTGGAGAGCATACCTGCCCAATACCTGGAGAGCATACCTGCCCCATACCTGGAAAGGGTTCTGGGAGTTTTCCCATGTTGGGAGAAGGCAGGTCAGCTGTGTATATGTTGAAAAAGAGTGGGTGATAAGTTCCTTGCGGTACTCCACTTTTCAGTCCGATTACGTCACCCAAGAAGGTACCAATGTTGAGCTTGGCTCTTGTCTAATAAAGGTGTATAGGGCAGCGGTACATGTGTGTGTGGAAGCCCTAGGTCAGGTCTCTCAGCATTATATTACAGTGCTCTTTTTTTCGTGCTGACATACATAGTAGGCATCCATCAGTCTCAGGAGACTATGGGGTTGCGCTCTGGTTGTCGGTCCTACCTAAGCTGACACAGGTAGGCAATAGGCTCCTAGATGAGCACCATAAAGCTGCTTGGGACGCTGTGAGGTTTGTGTGACAATGTTGACTGATGTTACACTCTTGCTCCACTTCCCACTTCTTCACTCCACTTCACACTCACACTCCACTGCTCCACTTCCCTCTACATCACCAGTCCCTGGCTCACTATTTCTGCCAATATTTTACCTGGTATCTCCAGTAAAGAAATTGGTTTGTAATTTCGTGTTTGAGTTGGTGGTTTACCCGGCATAAGAATTAATCTAATATTGGCGTTTTGAAGTAGGTGGGATAGTCTGGTTACAAGAGCTGCATTTAATATTCGCGTAAACTGATGCATTTCCGTCACTGGAAGTTTTTCTCAATATATTTTTTGCTTATTTTGGTAACTGCGGATGTCACCATTATTACCTGGTTCACAAGGTGGTGCTCGTCGAGGTGCTGTTAAGGTTTACTGATTGCGTTGGGACGAAAGTTGCAGCTCTGTTTTCCCACAAGATTAGTCATTTATCTTTCGGTATTGGGACAAAAAGTTGACATTTTATTCAGGGTTTATTTTGAATATATTTTCCCAATATTTTCTGAATTCTTGTGCTTTGTTCTTAGTTTTCATAGAGCATGTTTCCTAAGATGTCTTCCTTGATGTATGGTGTTTCCTCGGCTGAGGTTCCCTGCAGGTTTCCCCATAACGTTCTGGGGTTTCTATGATCTGTCTGAATATGGCTTATTAGATCATCTCATTTTCTGAAGTGTTCTGATTTGCCGAACACTTGTGGGTAATCTTGTAGTTCCCTCCAGCCATTGTGTACAACACACTGGCGGGTGTACACCCACCACAGAGTAACACACCGCTGCCCTCAAGGCTACGTGTACAATTTTAGATGTATTTCCTGTTATTGCAAGAGAGAACACTACTATTTGTTATCGCCAGAAGCAGGAGTTACCCTCACCACCACCGTCTGCCAGGCGGGGTGCCAGGCGGGGTGCTAGGTGGGTGCCAGGTGGGTGCCAGGCGGGGTGCTAGGTGGGTGCCAGGCGGGTGCCAGGCGGGGTGCTAGGTGGGTGCCAGGCGGGTGCCAGGCGGGGTGCTAGGTGGGTGCTAGGTGGGTGCCAGGCGGGTGCCAGGCGGGGTGCTAGGTGGGTGCCAGGCGGGTGCCAGGTGTTGTGCTAGGTGGGTGCCATGCGGGGTGCTAGGCGGGTGCCAGGCGGGTGCCAGGGCAGGGCGGGACCTGCTGCACAAGACCTAACACGTCCACACCAGATATAATGAGTTACCCTCATCCACAACCTCCTCTAACCCACCACTCAAGTTTCTGTTGGCATTACTATGCTCCTTTTCTGCTCTTCCTACTTTTAAACAATGTTTCTTTGTTTAACTTGTCAATTCCTCTGAGAATGTGTTATCCTGTCTTCCCAGTTCCTCCTCTGCTGAGGTGAAGTCCAGTTTCCTCAGTCATCCCTCGAGGCTCAGGTCCTTCAGTTCAAGAACCAGTCATGTTGCTTATCTTTGGACCTTTACTAATGTTATATTTAAGTGCAGGTTCTATGCTGACGCAGCATACTCAAGTGGGTCCTTTAAATTTCTATAGGATGCAGTGATTTTTATTAATGACAGATGTGTGCTTGTGTCATTAGACTTGGGGGGGGGGGTGTATGTCTACCCCCAGGTACTCCTTCATTGCTGAGTGAGAATCTTCCCTCTCTCCTATTCTTCCCTCTCTCCTATTCTTCCCTCTCTCCTATTCTTCCCTCTCTCCTATTCTTCCCTCTCTCCTATTCTTCCCTCTCTCCTATTCTTCTCTCTCTCCTATATAAGTATAAAGGTCGTCTCACTCCTCTTGCTATCCATATAAGTGTGCATTTGGGTGGACATCATACTGGTTCACATAGTTCATACCACCTCTGGACCTCTACTGAGTTTGTCTCTAGTTGGTTGCTGGGGTATACTTGTTACCTATCCTGGTTCTCTCTCCTGTCTTTCATCTTCCTTCTANTGACCATGCACATCATCCAGTAACTTGAAGAGTTCAACCTTTGTGGCAACGATATTGTTATTACCTGTGGCCAGGCGTTTCCCAGTGATGGACGCCACATCTTCACTACTGACGAGTGATTGACGCCACATCTTCACTACTGACGAGTGATGGACGCCACTCTTCACTACTGACGAGTGATGGACGCCACATCTTCACTACTGACGAGTGATGGACGTCACATCTTCACTACTGACGAGTGATGGACGCCACATCTTTCACTACTGACGAGTGATGGACGTCACATCTTCACTACTGACGAGTGATGGACGTCACATCTTCACTACTGACGAGTGATGGACGTCACATCTTCACTACTGACGAGTGATGGACGCCACATCTTCACTACTGACGAGTGATGGACGTCACATCTTCACTACTGACGAGTGATGGACGCCACCTCTTCACTACTGACGAGTGATGGACGTCAACATCTTCACTACGACGAGTGATGGACGTCACATCTTCACTACTGACGAGTGATGGACGTCACATCTTCACTACTGACGAGTGATGGACGTCACATCTTCACTACTGACGAGTGATGGACGTCACATCTTCACTACTGACGAGTGATGGACGTCACATCTTCACTACTGACGAGTGATGGACGTCACATCTTCACTACTGACGAGTGATGGACGCCACATCTTCACTACTGACGAGTGATGGACGTCACATCTTCACTACTGATGAGTGATGGACGTCACATCTTCACTATATTCATCACTGTAGCCCTCTACCCTACACTCAACCTTCTATACTGTAGCCATCTCCATTACATAATGTCATCATCATTACAGGCCAACCTCTAAAATCCGGATTATACCGTTTCAGACTCAATCCAGATTTTTCAAAATTTGTAATTTTTTTGGCTATATGCCACAACATTTTCCAGATATTTGTTATAGCATATGATATATTCCATGTATATTTAGACACAAATTAATAGCTATAAGAGAGAATGTTTGTTTGTCCAACTTATGCAGCCAGACGCTTGGGGCTAGGCTCTCAAAACTTTGTGGGGTGAGTGGTTTAGGTTACGGGCAATACATAGGGTGGTCGGGGGTCGAGCCCCATGTTCCTCTTATGCATTAAATGGCAAATTCCACTAATTTTCAACATCACTAAATAGATAATTCTATCCCAAGATTCATCTAGCATATTAAATGTTAGTTAGGACGGAAGGTGGTGAAAGTAATATCTGGAAAATAGGAATAGAGGAGGAATAGTGAAGTTAAAGTACAACTGAAAAAGACCAAGATAAATTGAGGGACCTACGACAAGCCGCCGACTTCCTGTCCTCGTCGAGACCACTAGTGTTAATGGCCCCTCAGGTGAATTCAGGTAAATTCAAGATAAATGAGAGAGGGAAGACTAGAGAGGGGTAGGGAAGACTAGAAGAGGGTAGGGGGGGGGGTAGGGGAGGGGGTGGAAGAGGGGTAGGGGGGGGGTAGGGTGTGTGCCGGGAGAGAACCGGACACAGCCGGATACCCCCCCCCCCTCCTGGTACCAAATATAACAATTACGTAATACTGTCAAGCACCCTTGTCTTTATTATTTAATATTTAATAACTGAACACATGTCTTCTGCATGAGCGCTTTGAGAGTATATAGAACACAGTGATATGGCAAGCATGCAAACACTTAGGTTATAATGTGGGTCTTATTTATCATTCATTTGCTTAGTCTTCAGTATTTCATTTGACATGAATTGACATAGAATTGTAATTAGCATTAGACAGACGAAGGGCCATGGTTGGTACTGACGGAATTAGCAGCTGTTAGCTTCTGTGATATTTAATGTTGGGCAGTGTTTATTTACTTAACTACTGCCATATAATCTTGCCATGATCATTTTACTTTATCTTTTCATGAAAGACATATATTACGAGTTACAGACACAGAGGATACAGGGCTTACATGATGGACTCACTAACAGCTATATATCCGGATCCGGGTTGTGTAGTCGAGAAAACTTGACTTGTGTACAGTTCACGTAAGGTTAGAAGTGCTCGAGACGTGCAGAGTTTGACTTTAGTACGGTTTATGTAAGACTAGCATTGCTCCGGAGGTGTTCTGGTGTGACGGGGGTGGTCTTAGAAAGATTGATATTCGTAAACAGTTTGCCGAATCGCGACGTAACTGCCAAGAATACGATAAGAAGGAAGCGTTTCTTAAGTATTTGTGTAACTGTTTGATGAATCCGTCCCCTGATCAGAGACCGTGCCGCAGGGACGTTGATCCTCGGAACCAAGATAAGGTAACCGCACAGTAAGGAATAATAGCCCATAACATGAAGGGTAAGGAATAGCTGGCAAAATAGGGAGGTGAATTTTATAATAAACAGAGTGCAAATATCAAAGGCGCACATCTCTTCAACCTGCTGCACATATATACATGTTGCTGGAACAACAGTGCAAGCAATATGAGCAATATAATAAATCCCACATTGCCTGAGGAAAATACAATGTCAAAGAAGAGAGTAAAAGGTATTCCAAAGACTTTACAGATTCTCCCTGAACATTTGTTGACTATTTTCTTCTTCTACCATCCCTACTTTTTCTAATTTTATATAATGTGATTTATTCATTTTATGACATTTATTTAGTTTACAGAAAATACATACAAGTAATCAGTGCTGGAAAACCTGCGCAGCTGTGCTAAGGTGAGATGCCTGCCCAAAATACAGCCGGCATTTGCTCACGGCTGTATTTTGAAACACGGACCGAGGCGTTGAAACAGAAAATTAGGTGCTCTTGCGTCTCTGGTTTGCCTAATGATTTCCTTCCCACCTCCTTAAGTATTATTATTTACTCCAGTCCCTGCACTTATTAGTTTCCTGGGTCTCCCTGAAGGTGGCCGTCCCTCCACTCTCAGCTCTATTGTACGGTAGACAGGTATCAGCCAAGGTAGATGCACACGTGCAGTCCCACAACCTGCGTACCATCCCTCCATGGCTGCAGGGGTAACTTCATCTGGGTATTTGTGACTATTGTCAGGTCTGCACATTTGAGTTTCCCTTTGTGCTGGACACTTATCATTAAGAGACATATGGCGACTGCAATCACTGACTGCTTCATGTTTAGCAATCTTTCCCAATGACTAACGACAGATGAACCCATGGCTGCCGCACTAGTCTGCCGACATAGCCGCAGACACACCGGTGTTCGGAGGAGATAGGGGCGGCAAGGCGCAGGGCAACCCCAACAGTACTTAGGGCCCGAGGGTCCAGGCAGGTGCCCAAAGCAGAATTAGGGATAGCCAACAGGCAGTCCCCTGCATGGGGGGGCTTGCACACAGCGAGGAGGAAGGGAAGGGATCATGGGAAAGCGCCATGCCATTACGACTATATAGCACTGGGAAGGGGGGTCAGGATAAGGATTTAGAATGGGACGGAGGGGAAAGGAATGGTGCCCAACCACTTGGACGGTCGGGGATTTGCACAGCGAGGAGGAGTGCTGTGTTATTCTTGAAAGCTCCCTCCAGCATTGTTAAAGCAATAGTCTCCACTATGTGCATATTCCATTTGGCCTGTTTGCAGTCGTTAGGAGAATTTAGCTGCGCTGCAGCGCCTGCCAGAGTGTCCCACTGGCTACCGTTTTAAGTGAATTTGGGATCACAAATTCCAGTGGTCTCTCTTAGGTACTCTGGTTGGATCTCATTCACTAATTCACTCGCAGCACTGGTCGAGAATAAGAATGCAGGCAATGGTAACTATGTCGCCTTGCGTGTTCGCCCTCGCCCCCCCCCACCCCCTCAGACTAACTAGGAGCGCTGCTTAGTCTCACTGGTCATCTTTCAAGGAGAGACTTAACATTTTCATGGCTATTGATTTCAGGAGTATATCATACTCTTACTCTATTTTGGGCTATCGAGAGAGCGCACACCTTGAGAAATAAGTAGGCCTGGGCGATGCCAAGCACCTTGTGAGGTGGACAGAGCCTCGTGAGCATCCAAAACACCCGTTTCTCCCTCCTGCTCAGATCATTCAGTATACCTTCCAGGAATACATCAATGGCATTCGAGCCCAACAGAAAGAACCCTTAGCAAACAGACACTGTTCTTAATCGTAAACTTTGCAACTACCTATATAACGAAAGTTTAAGGGATGGTAAATGTTAATTTAGTTTGAAGAACTGTGCACGTTAAGGGAGTGGAAGCCGCATGTGGGTATGAGTAGCATGAAGGCGGGTTGTTCCCATGAGGGGGGGGGGTACATGCTGCCAGGTCAATACCTTTACTCTCACGACGAGTGACACTCCCCATAATGACCAAAACAAAAACAAACGTGGAAGCTTTCAATACAAGTTCAGTTTGTGCAGACGGCTTGGTGAGGTGCGAGCCACCAACACCAACAGCCTCACACACCACTGGGGATGGCTTGACACAGGCCAGGCTGAGGCAGTAGCACTCTCGAAATCGTCAACAGGTAAAAACAGGTAAGGTATCTTCCATGCATTGATACATCTCTGGTGCTTGTGTCATGGGGGGTCACGCCGAGTGCTTTAACAGCCAGGTATTTTACCTGGCCAACCGCACCTGTGTAGTGTACGATCTCTCTCTACGACTATTTTAGGTAACTCACTCTGCCATGATGGGCCAGGGTGAGGCACGACGGGCCAGGGTGAGGCACGACGGGCCAGGGTGAGGCACGACAGGGCAGGGTGACGCACGACGGGCCAGGGTGAGGCACGACGGGCCAGAGTGAGGCACGATGGGGCAGGGTGACGCACGACGGGCCAGGGTGAGGCACGACGGGCCAGGGTGAGGCACGACGGGCCAGGGTGACGCACGACTGGCCAGGGTGAGGCACGACGGGGCAGGGTGAGGCACGACGGGCCAGAGTGAGGCACGATGGGGCAGGGTGAGGCACGACGGGCCAGGGTGAGGCACGACGGGCCAGGGTGAGGCACGACGGGCCAGGGTGAGGCACGATGGGGCAGGGTGAGGCACGACGGGCCAGGGTGAAGCACGACGGGCCAGAGTGAGGCACGACGGAGCAGAGAGGCACGACGGGCCAGGGTGAGGCACGACGGGCCAGGGTGAGGCACGACGGGCCATGGTGAAGCACGACGGGGCAGGGTGAAGCACGACGGGGCAGAGTGAGGCACGACGGGCCATGGTGAAGCACGACGGGGCAGGGTGAAGCACGACGGGCCAGGGTGAGGCACGACGGGCCAGGGTGAGGCACGACGGGCCATGGTGAAGCACGACGGAGCAGAGTGAGGCACGACGGGCCTGGGTGAAGCACGACGGGGGCAGAGTGAGGCACGACGGGCCAGGGTGAGGCACGACGGGCCAGGGTGAGGCACGACGGGCCAGGGTGAGGCACGACGGGCCAGGGTGAGGCACGACGGGCCAGGGTGAGGCACGACGGGCCAGGGTGAGGCACGACGGGCTAGGGTGAGGCACGACGGGCCAGAGTGAGGCACGACGGGCCAGGGTGAGGCACGACGGGCCAGGGTGAGGCACGACTGGCCAGGGTGAGGCACGACGGGCCAGGGTGAGGCACGATAGGGCGGGGTGAGGCACGTCGGGCCAGGGTGAGGCACGACAGGGCGGGGTGAGGCACGACGGGCCAGGGTGAGGCTCGACGGGCCAGGGTGAGGCACGACAGGGCAGGGCGAGGCACGACAGGGCAGGGTGAGGCACGACAGGGCTGGGTGAGGCACGACAGGGCAGGGTGAGGCACGACGGGCCAGGGTGAGGCACGACGGGCCAGGGTGAGGCACGACAGGGCAGGGCGAGGCACGACAGGGCAGGGTGAGGCACAATATGGCAGGGTGAGGCACGGCGGGCCAGGGTGAGGCACGACTGGCCAGGGTGAGGCACGACATGGCAGGGTGAGGCACGACGGGCCAGGGTGAGGCACGACAGGGCAGGGTGAGGCACGACGGGCCAGGGTGAGGCACGACAGGGCAGGGTGAGGCACGACAGGGCGGGGTGAGGCACGACAGGGCAGGGTGAGGCACGACGGGCCAGGGTGAGGCACGACAGGGCAGGCGGGAAGAGGCAGCAGTAATAGATGGAGGGGGAGGAGGGGGGGGTGAGGCACCACTGAGGCTGGTGGCATGATTGCCTCAAGTAGTTGTGTTGAGTGAGGTGTTGCTTCATCTCAAGGTCCTCCCACCCTTACGCACTTGGCCCCGCGCCCTCCACCCTCTTGGCCCCGCGCCCTCCACCCTCTTGCCCCCGCGCCCTCCACCCCTACACCCTCTTGCCCCCGCGCCCTCCACCCCTACACCCTCTTGCCCCCGCGCCCTACACCCTCTTGCCCCCGCGCCCTCCACCCCTACACCCTCTTGCCCCCGCGCCCTGCTTGATACATGCTTAATGGTGTTCTGGGAGTTGTTGTTCTCCTCAATCCCGGCCCGAGGCCAAGCTTGACTTGTGAGAGTTTGGTCCACCAGGAGGGTCTCCAGGGACAGTAGCACTGCTCCTGGTGAGGAGGGTCTCCGGGGACAGTAGCACTGCTCCTGGTGAGGAGGGTCTCCAGGGACAGTAGCACTGCTCCTGGTGAGGACGGTCTCCAGGGGCAGTAGCACTGCTCCTGGTGAGGACGGTCTCCAGGGGCAGTAGCACTGCTCCTGGTGAGGACGGTCTCCAGGGGCAGTAGCACTGCTCCTGGTGAGGACGGTCTCCAGGGGCAGTAGCACTGCTCCTGGTGAGGACGGTCTCCAGGGGCAGTAGCACTGCTCCTGGTGAGGAGGGTCTCCGGGGACAGTAGCACTGCTCCTGGTGAGGACGGTCTCCAGGGACAGTAGCACTGCTCCTGGTGAGGAGGGTCTCCAGGGGCAGTAGCACTGCTCCTGGTGAGGACGGTCTCCAGGTACAGTAGCACTGCTCCTGGTGAGGACGGTCTCCAGGGACAGTAGCACTGCTCCTGGTGAGGAGGGTCTCCGGGGACAGTAGCACTGCTACTGGTGAGGAGGGTCTCCAGGGGCAGTAGCACTGCTCCTGGTGAGGACGGTCTCCGGGGACAGTAGCACTGCTACTGGTGAGGAGGGTCTCCAGGGGCAGTAGCACTGCTCCTGGTGAGGAGGGTCTCCAGGGACAGTAGCACTGCTCCTGGTGAGGACGGTCTCCGGGGACAGTAGCACTGCTACTGGTGAGGAGGGTCTCCAGGGGCAGTAGCACTGCTCCTGGTGAGGACGGTCTCCGGGGACAGTAGCACTGCTCCTGGTGAGGAGGGTCTCCAGGGACAGTAGCACTGCTCCTGGTGGGGAGGGTCTCCAGGGACAGTAGCAGTGCTCCTGGTGAGGAGGGTCTCCAGGGACAGTAGCACTGCTCCTGGTGAGGAGGGTCTCCAGGGACAGTAGCACTGCTCCTAGTGAGGACGGTCTCCAGGGACAGTAGCCCTGCTCCTGGTGAGGACGGTCTCCAGGGACAGTAGCCCTGCTCCTGGTGAGGACGGTCTCCAGGGACAGTAGCAGTGCTCCTGGTGAGGACAGTATCACCAATGATATTCTAAGACTCCTGCATCGTGTACCCGGTAACCCATTATTAGAATTGTTTAACGCGAGTTATGTCACCTGGCAGCTGCCAGTATCATGGACCACCAGTCTTACTGTACCTGTACCAAAGTCTGGCTAACCTGATGCTTTTCGTCCCATCTCACTGACCAGTTGCAAGTGTAAAACCTTTGAGAGTATGGTGCTTAATATTGTGACTCATCTCCTGCACATGGTGCTTAATAGATTATTGTGTAGCGTTAAAGAGCACATGTTACCTGACATCAATGGTTTCACGCATGGTAAAAGTTAGCAAGAATGGATATAGGTGGACAATTACTACACTGGATAC
The DNA here is from genome assembly GCA_020271785.1 of Procambarus virginalis. NCBI lineage: Eukaryota > Metazoa > Arthropoda > Malacostraca > Decapoda > Cambaridae > Procambarus > Procambarus virginalis. The sequence goes on from WNGS01165339.1 coordinate 5,861,779, forward strand.
AGGGTTATCTTACCAACCGGAAGTCCTCTGCACTGTTCCAAGGCTACAAGAGTGAAACTATATTAATGCAACTAGGCACCCCACAAGGAGGAGTACTCAGTCCTACTTTGTTTAATGTTCTAATTAATGCCTTACTAAAATTAATCCCAACTAGTCCGGCAAACATCACTATCAGCTATGCAGATGACATTCTTGTACATACTAAAACCCACCGCGAAATGCAAACAGTCTTAAATTGTATACATACAGCTTGTGAGAGCCTTGGTCTTGTAATCAACGCTGCTAAAACTAAGGTATTTAACAGACAAAATGACAACCGCAAAAGTGGACCACGAAAACTTAAGACTGATAACATACCAATAGACTATGTCTCTTCTTTCAAATACCTTGGTGTGTCTGTCCCTTGTACCTCAACTGCAGTCAATAAGTTACATCAACAATGTAGAGACAGACTCAAGGCTCTCAGAACTGTAGTGGGGTACAGCCCTAAATACGGTCTGTATTATACGGGTAATACGGTGTTAACATTACCATAGCAAAAATTATGTACTCAGCATGTTTAAGGTCTCTGACAGACTATCATGTACCAGCATCAATAATCCTTTTTGCGGCGGTGGGTATGTGGGGAGCCGAGAGCTCGGTGAGCTTGACTTGTGAGCCGAGACCAGGCTCACAAGTCAAGCCTGGCCTTTGGCCGGGCTTGGCGAGTGGAAGAACTCCCAGAACCCCATCAACCAGGTACCGCTCATAGGATGAGTTTGGGGTGCGTAATAAACTAGCCGCCTCCGGCGGCAACAATCAAATCAATAATGTCCCCAGAAGCCAAGCTCGACTTGTGATAACTTGGTCCAACAGGCTATTGCTTGTAGCGGCCCGCAGGCCCACATGTCTACTACAGCCTGGTTGGTCCGACACTTCTTGCAAGAACCTTTCAAACGCCTCTTGAATACATCCACCTTCGTTCCGGCAATATTTCTAATGCTTGCTGTTAGGGCGTTGAACAGCTGTGGACGGCTGATGTTCAGACAGTGTTCTCTGTGTAACAGGTGCCAGTTGTGTGTTGTATACTGGGGGAAGGTCAGTAGTTTGCCTAGGGCGACCTCGCAGGCTTCCTGTCCCGAATAATGTGGAATGATAACCCCCATAACCTGCAGGACTAACATTACTGCCGGGAAACACACTTTTTCCCCCACACTTGACTACTGAGATAATGTGGACCCCCTCACACACACGCCTCAACCACAACAAATACCACCCCACACCCACACACCCAAAAACAACAATAACCCACACACCCAACAACAACAACCCACACACCCAACAACAACAATAACCCACACACCCAACAACAACAACAACCCACACACCCAACAACAATAACCCACACACCCAACAACAACAACCCACACACCCAACAACAATAACCCACACACCAACAACAAACCCACACACCCACAACAACAATAACCCACACACCTACATACAAAGTCACACAACACACCCCACCCTTACACACCACTCACACATGCCTCCCATCACCACAACAACACCTACACCCACACCCACACACACAGGCAACATAAGAAACTGCCTTTAGAAACTTGTGTAAGGAATCGTTTAGGACCCTGTATACCACTTATGTCAGACCAATCCAGGAATATGCAGCTCCAGCCTGGAGTCCATACCTAGTTAAACACAAGACAAAGTTAGAGAAGATTCAGCGGTATGCCACCAGGCTCGTCCCGGAACTGAGAGGAATGAGGTAAGAGGAAAGACTAAAGGAGCTGAACCTCACGTCCCTGGAAAACAGAAGAGTAAGGGGAGACATGATAACCACCTACAAAATTCTCAGGGCAATTGACAGGGTGCACAAATGAGGCACAAATGAGGCACGAACAAGGGGACACAGGTGGAAACTTAGTACCCAGATGAGCCAGAGACGTTAGAATGTTTTTCAGTGCCAGAGTAGTTAATAAATGGAATGCATTACGAAGTGATGTGGTGGAGGCTGACTCCATACACAGTTTCAATGTAGATATGATAGAGCCCAGTAGGCTCAGGAATCTGTACACCAGTTGATTAACAGTTGAGAGGCGGGACCAAAGAGCCAAAGCTCAACCCCCGCAAGCACAATTAGGTGAGTACACAACAGTGGAAGCATCTGTGTCCACAAAATTACACACATCCGCTTCACATTGTGTGGTTGGGGCAGAGACCACGTGCTGCGTGATGGCGTCCTGCGGCCCTCACCAACGTGAGGGTCATGCTCTGGCCCTCACCAACCATGCTCTGACCCTCACCAGCCATGCTCTGACCCTCACCAGCCATGCTCTGGCTCTCACCAACCATGCTCTGACCCTCACCAGCCATGCTCTGGCCCTCACCAGCCATGCTCTGACCCTCACCAGCCATGCTCTGGCCCTCACCAACCATGCTCTGACCCTTACCAACCATGCTCTGGCCCTCACCAACCATGCTCTGGCCCTCGCCAGCACTTGCATGTTCAACTTTCCTGGTAATGCCGGTGTGCCTGCCAGCCCTCTGCTATAAACAGGAGCAGAGCTGCCCCATCTTAGATCACATGCCTCCCCTGCAGTACAGCAACCTGACGCTCTGCTGTTGTCGAGAGTTGGTCAAGGTGGTGAGGGACGTACTCACAAGGCCTCAACACACCAGACACATTCCACACCAATGATGGTAAAGACACTAGTGTTCTCTAGGATGGAATATTGGTGATAATTAACAGCCCATTCACATATGGAGAAATTGCTGACCAGGAGAACGGGCAAAGGTATTTTACTGCCCGAATCCATTCGATAAATCATTAAATTATTGGCCCTGCTTAAAATGTTTATATCTGTTTTCTCTAGAACCCTGGCGATATACATAATAATTTACTGTTGCCAAATATTAGAAGGACTGGTTCAAAAACTGTACATGCAAACATCTGTTCATGAGACCAGGAGGTACAGCAGGAAGTGCAGAGTAGCCCCGTTGAAAAGCAGAATTACAATAGGTACTCTAAAAGACAACTTGTGTCAACATTAAGGGGCCCAAAGACGTTTCAACACTCTTCTCTACCATACGGGACGTAGTTAGTCGACCTCACGTCATGTTCAATAGAGAACTAGATAAACAACTCCAAGGATGCCTGATCACACTGCTGCGAGTGGATGCGTTCACCACCACACCATTAACCAGGAGGCCTGGTCAGAGACCGGGCCGCGGGGACAATTAAGCTGGTCAGAGACCGGGCCGCGGGGACAATTAAGCTGGTCAGAGACCGGGCCGCGGGGACAATTAAGCTGGGAACCATCTAAACCATCTAACCAAGCATCTAAATTATTGGGATCGTCTCAAAGCTCTCCAANCTGTACCTGAGGTACAGAGCTTTTAACTGCACTGGACTAGATTTATATGGTTGACCGTTACTCGCTGAGCTTTTTGACAGAAAAACTGAGTATCCAGCGTCCTACTTTACCGGTTATTCCCATTGACTTCATTTGTGTGCTATCACGCCATGGTCACATTTATCGAAAGCCTTTGCGAAGTCCGTGTATATCACATCAGCATTCTGTTTTCTTCTAATGCCTCAGTGACTTTATCGTAGTGCTCAAGTAGCTGTGAGAGGCACGATCTTCCCGCTCGAAATCCATGTTGGCCTGGGTTGTGAAGGTCATTGGTCTCCATGAAATTGGTGACCTGACTCCTAATCACTCTCTCAATACTTTTTTATGTGCGATGTTAGTGCAAATGGTCTATAATTCTTTGCCATGCTTTGCTCCCTCCCTTGTGTAGAGGGGCTATGTCTGCTACTTTAAGTGCATCTGGTATCTCCCCGTGTCCAAGCTCTTCCTCCACTATACTGAGTGCCTGTGCTACCGGCACTTTGCATTTCTTTATAAATATTGAATTCCATGAGTCGGACCTGGGGCCGAGTGCATGGCATGTTTTCAATTTCTCTTCAAATTTAGTGCGCTCGTGTTGATATCAGTTATATTTACAGGGGTTTGAATATCCCGCATAAAGAAATTGTCTGGATCTTCTACTTTCATGTTGTATTGGAGTGCTAAACATGTCCTCATACTGCTTTTTTAGGATTTCACTAATTCTTTGTCATCCTCCGTGTATGAACCTTCACTTGTACGAATAGGTCCAATACTGGCAGTGGTTTTTGCTTTTGATTTCGCATATGTGAGAAAGTATTTTGGATTTTTCTTTATTTCTGAATTGCTTCTGTTCTAACTGCCTTTCTTCAGTTCATATGAGTGTTTCAATTTCCGCTCGTTTTTTCAATCTCCCTATTTAAATTATTCCTTCTTTGACGGGAAATTCGTGTCTGCATAAGCAGTTCCGTTATTTTTTTTCCTGCGTTTATAGTGTCGTCTGCGTTCTCTTTCTACGTTGGATCTCTTTCTGGCTTTCCTCAAAGGAACATGTTTCAGACAGACTTGATACGCTTCCGAAGTCAGTTTTTCTATTCCTTCTGTAGGACTTTTATTACTTAAACAGTTTCCCATGGAATGTTTTAAGTTCCCTGTTTATTATCTCCCAGTTCCCTTTATTATTAAATTGAATTTACTGAATAGCCCCTCTCGCTTATCAACGTTTTAGGTCTATTCTGAGTGAGTATGATGGTCGTTTGCACTTAATGAGCTTGTGATCTGATATGTGGTATCTGATATCGTAATGTCTCTGATAGTTTTCATTGTTCGTAAAGACCAGATCTAGAATATTTAATTTCTCGTTGGCTCCGATATCTGCTGATTGAGTGAAAATTGTCACAGAATCTAAGTAGTTCTCTAATCTTGGTTGTGATAGATTCCCTGGTATAATATTATTGTTTGCTATTCTCCACCTGAGACTAGGCAAGTTGAAGTCACCTAGGAAGATAATATCAGGTATGGGTTCTCCAAATTATCAAGGCTATTCTCTATTTTGTTATCTGTTCTGTGAATCCTCAGCCGTTGCATCTGGCGGTTTGTATATTAGAATAATCACTAAATTTATTTTCTCTATTTTTAATCCCAGTACCTCTATCACCTCATTTGTAACGTTTAGGAGCTCCGAGCACACAAGGTTAATTACAGACCACTCCTCCATGTGACCTAATTTTCCTATCACACCTGTATAGGTTATATCCTGGAATCCAGATCTCACTGTCTAAGAATTCCCCTGCATGGGTTTCTGTGAAAGCTCCAAATACTGCATTTGACTCCGTGAGGAGGCCATTTATGAACTGTACTTATTGTTTGTTCTTGTTTTCAGTCCTTGTATGTTGGCAAAGATGAATGAGGTTACTCTATTAGTGATAGTTTGACTGGGAGACTTTCTCGGCAAGCCCATTATGCGTGGACATATTGAGTTTGTTCTGACCAGTACTGATTGTTGTAGGGCAGTTGCCTGTCGTAGTTGTAGTTCCCTTTCGGTGTGTAATTGTATCTGTAATTCTGGAATGCAAGTGGATGTGGCATCCAGTTCCATACATTCTCCATGCTCCTCCTTTTGAATTCTCTTTCGGTCTGGTATAAAAAATTTGTCGAGTTTCCTCCAAATTCATTATCCTGCTTGCCACTCTTTATGTAGCGTTCCGTGCCTTTCACGTGAAAGTATGGGCAGCTGAGGTCATAGCATTTTCTGTCCTCCAGTGAGGTTTTGGCACATGTCAGGATGGAAAAACCTACATATTGATCCAAATCGACACTCACCTTTCCTAAGCATATTTAAACATTTTTGGGGATGTTGGTAACTGTATTCTAATCCTTTCTTATTACCAGCATATCTATGTATGCATATGCCCTTTGCTAAAATTTGCATAAGTCTGTCCTTCTGTTCTGACTCGCTCTATCGGGGACCGTTGTAGTGTCTGTACCTATCGAGCTGTCAGTGCTGTCTGTTACACTTTCTAGTTTACTGTCATCTACATCCGGGCCTACTGAGTCAGAGTTTACAACTTCCTGAGTTTCAGCCTCAGTTTCATCCCTGACTATAGCCTCCGCCCCTTGTATATTACAATTGTTGTAATATACCAGGGGCGGAGTATAATATAGTACTAGTCCCAGTATAGTAGTCCCAGGCAGGATTATACTCAAAGCCCTCACAAGCACCCTTGCCATAAGAAACTCTAGACGCAATAAGCGCCTCACACACCACAGTCCCACACCCTGCAGTTCCACACACCACTGTCACAAGAGGCTCAGGGCCGACACTCACAGCCGAAGCTCATCCC
>WNGS01165339.1:5876260-5886440 GCA_020271785.1 Procambarus virginalis
CACCCCATGGTACAGTTACACCACACACCATGGTACAGTTACACCACACACTATGGTACAGTTACACCACACACCATGGTACAGTTACACCACACACTATGGTACAGTTACACCACACACACCATGGTACAGTTACACCACACACCATGGTACAGTTACACCACACATGGTACAGCTACACCACACACCATGGTACAGTTACACCACACACCATAGTACAGTTACACCACACACCATGGTACAGTTACACCACACACCATGGTACAGTTACACCACACACTATGGTACAGTTACACCACACACACCATGGTACAGTTACACCACACACCATGGTACAGTTACACCACACACCATGGTACAGTTACACCACACCATGGTACAGTTACACCACACACACCATGGTACAGTTACACCACACACACCATGGTACAGTTACACCACACACACCATGGTACAGTTACACCACACACCATGGTACAGTTACACCACACACACCATGATACAGTTACACCACACACACCATGGTACAGTTACACCACACACACCATGGTACAGTTACACCACACACACCATGGTACAGTTACACCACACACTATGGTACAGTTACACCACACACTATGGTACAGTTACACCACACACTATGGTACAGTTACACCACACACTATGGTACAGTTACACCACACACACCATGGTACAGTTACACCACACACACCATGGTACAGTTACACCACACACCATGGTACAGTTACACCACACTATGGTACAGTTACACCACACACCATGGTACAGCTACACCACACTATGGTACAGTTACACCACACACACCATGGTACAGTTACACCACACACCATGGTACAGTTACACCACACACCATGGTACAGTTACACCACACACACCATGGTACAGTTACATCACACACACCATGGTACAGTTACACCACACACACCATGGTACAGTTACACCACACACACACCATGGTACAGTTACACCACACACACCATGGTACAGTTACACCACACTATGGTACAGTTACACCACACACACCATGGTACAGTTACACCACACACCATGGTACAGTTACACCACACACACCATGGTACAGTTACACCACACACCATGATACAGTTACACCACACTATGGTACAGCTACACCACACACCATGGTACAGTTACACCACACACCATGGTACAGTTACACCACACTATGGTACAGTTACATCACACACACCATGGTACAGTTACACCACACACCATGGTACAGTTACACCACACACCATGGTACAGTTACACCACACCATGGTACAGTTACACCACACACCATGGTACAGTTACACCACACACCATGGTACAGTTACACCACACACACCATGGTACAGTTACACCACACACCATGGTACAGTTACACCACACACCATGGTACAGTTACACCACACACACCATGGTACAGTTACACCACACACCATGGTACAGTTACACCACACACCATGGTACAGTTACACCACACACCATGGTACAGTTACACCACACACACCATGGTACAGTTACACCACACACCATGGTACAGTTACACCACACTATGGTACAGTTACACCACACACTATGGTACAGTTACACCACACACCATGGTACAGTTACACCACACTATGGTACAGCTACACCACACACCATGGTACAGTTACACCACACACCACGGTACAGTTACACCACACACCATGGTACAGTTACACCACACTATGGTACAGCTACACCACACACCATGGCACAGTTACACCACACCATGGTACAGTTAGCATAAGGATAGTGAGTAAATGGAATGACCTAAAGGACCAGGTTGTGGAGGCTAACTCCATTCATGACTTTAAAAGCAGGTATGATAGAGAAACAGGTCAGGAGTCATTGTATTAGACAAACAACGGCTAGAAAAGCGGGGTCCAAGAGATAGAGCTAGATCCTGCAGGCACAAATAGCTGTGAACAAATAGGCGAGTCACACACACACACACACACACACACACACACACACACACACACATAGTGTGTGTGTGTTTTGCCACTCTCCATAGTGTATAGTAGGTCACTGGAGACGGGAGACCTACCAGAAATATGGAAGACGGCAAATGTGGTCCCATTATACAAAAAGGGCGACAGGCAAGAGGCACTGAACTACAGGCCAGTGTCCTTGACTTGTATACCATGCAAGGTGACGGAGAAGATCGTGAGAAAAAAACTAGTAGCACATCTGGAGAGAACGGACTTCCTGACAAATCGCCAACATGGGTTCAGGGAGGGTAAATCTTGCCTGACGGGCTTAATAGAATTCTACGACCAGGTGACGAAGATTAAGAAAGAAAGAGAAGGCTGGGCGGACTGCATTTTCTTGGATTGTCGGAAAGCCTTTGACACAGTACCGCATAAGAGGCTGGTACATAAGCTGGAGTGACAGGCAGGTGTAGCTGGTAAGGTGCTCCAGTGGATAAGGGAGTACCTAAGCAATAGGAAGCAGAGAGTTACGGTGAGGGGTGAGACCTCAGATTAGTGTGAAGTCACCAGTGGAGTCCCACAGGGCTCTGTACTCNAACTGACATGAGACAAAGTTACTCTGATGAAACCAATACTATTCCTCATCTACGTCAATGGCATAATCATGGGAAAGAATCCTATATGTCAATGTTTGCAGGCGACGATAAATTAGCAATAAATTCGCAAAAGGCGACGGCAGAATAATTCTATAACGCTCCAGAATTGGACCGAGAAAGCCATACCAAAGAGGGGATGGTGGAGTGGGGGATGGTTAGGAGGCCGAGGAGACACGAGAGGGGGGGATGGTGGGGAGGAGTGGGGGTCAGGGAAGGTTGCTGTAGCTCAGGAACGCACATGTGTTGCTGAGCCACAGCAACACGTGGCCGGGTACTAATAATAATAATAATAATAATAATAATAATAATAATAATAATAATAAAATAATAATAATAATAATAATAATAACAATAAGCAGATTATGAGTCACAATAACGTGGCTGAAGAATATTGACCAAACCACACACTAGAAGATAAGGAGACGACGACGTTTCGGTCCGTCTTGCACCATTATCAAGTCGATTGTGACAATCGACTTGATAATGGTGCAGGACGGACCAAAACGTCGTCGTTTTTTCATCTTCTAGTGTGTGGTTTGGTCAATAATAATAATAATAATAATAATAATAATAATAATAATAATAATTATAATAATAATAATAATAATAATAATAATAATAATAATAATAATAATAACAATAAAAAGTCTGTTTAATACCCATGAAACAGGCCCCAGTCAATCTGACTAAAAGGGCCACCCCGCCTTCGTGTGTTGTGTCCCTGGCGGTGGGAGCTTCGTGGCCGCTACTACACGTACCATTGTTAAGGATACACGACTCTGCACTACCGCTAAACCTAGCCATCCACGACCAGCCCCACGCGCTTACACCAACTCTCTCTCAACACAAGATGCAAAGACTCCCACTACTGTCAAGGGGCCCAGGATTCCCACTACTGTCAAGGGGTCTAGGATTCCCACTACTGTCAAGGGGCCCAGGATTCCCACTACTGTCAAGGGGTCTAGGATTCCCACTACTGTCAAGGGGTCCAGGATTCCCACTACTGTCAAGGGGTCCAGGACTCCCACTACTGTCAAGGGGTCCAGGATTCCCACTACTGTCAAGGGGTCTAGGATTCCCACTACTGTCAAGGGGTCCAGGATTCCCACTACTGTCAAGGGGTCCAGGATTCCCACTACTGTCAAGGGGTCCAGGATTCCCACTACTGTCAAGGGGTCCAGGATTCCCACTACTGTCAAGGGGTCCAGGATTCCCACTACTGTCAAGGGGTCCAGGATTCCCACTACTGTCAAGGGTCCAGGACTCCCACTACTGTCAAGGGGTCCAGGATTCCCACTACTGTCAGGGGTCCAGGATTCCCACTACTGTCAAGGGGTCCAGGATTCCCACTATTATGGAAAAACTTTAACAGTGATAAATTCCTGGTACTCAGGAACGGTAAAAATGAGGACCTTAAACATAATACAGGGTACAAAAAAATCAAATCTGCCCATAGTTGGAAAATGGTATGTAAAGGATTTGGGAATAATGATATCTGACGACCTAACGTTTAGGGAGCATAACCAAGCAAATATTGCGTCAGCTAGAAAATATAGGATGGATTACGAGAACTTTCAAATCCAGGGATCCCATCACAATGGTTGTACTATTCAAATCACTTGTGTTGTCCAGTCTTGAGTACTGCTCAGTACTCACTTCCCCCTTCAGAGCAGGAGAGATTGCTGAAATAGAAGGAATACAGAGAACATATACGGCATACATAGACGCGATAAAGCACCTAAATGATTGGGATCGTCTCAAAGAAACCCAGTACATTAAAAAACATTGGAGGAGGAATAATATTCTGTGATTCAAAGTCTGCTCTTCAAGCAATCGAAAACTTCTCTTGGAAGATCGATAGCAAGAACCTCATACTCCCAATTGTAAATGACCTAATTGATGCACAGAGTAAAGGGTCTCGAATTTCCTTTGTATGGATACCTTCACACATAAATATAACCCATCATAATGAAACAGACCTTGCAGCCAAATTAGCGTGTAACAAGTTTGAAGTTGACTTAGATCTAGGTATCCCCATCTCTGCTGTCAAAACTGTATTGATCCAAACATTCAGATCTGATAGGAAAGAACTTACTGACTCCCAACGACCTGAAAGTACTAGTATAAAAAGCTATGATTTGTTCAGATCTGAAACCTACATCTATGGGCAGCACAAAACGTCCACTAGACTGTGCGACACAGTGGTTGCAAGGATCAGGTTGGGTTACCGTTACCTGTGGCAGGTGGCTGCAGGTGACGGATCTCCCAATCCTGAGCACTCCAGTTGCAAACTCTGTGAGCAGGAACTACGGCACGATCTTCCGCACTACATCACTGAATGCCCAGTTATTAGACCTTTCAGACCAGTTGGCATGAGGTACCTGGAGCTTTGCAATTGCTTTATTCACTCTCGTATTCTTGAAGATATCCTCACAGTGTACCCAAAATTTGCCAGTGCAGGCTACTAAACATATGGCCCTGTATGACTAACCATCCTGCGAGATGGGGACCTTTATTACCACTGCTACCTTATTCAATCTTGTGTTGATGATATCCTCAAAATGCATCCGGAGTCTGCCAGTGCAGACTGCTTATCACATGCCTCTGTATGACTAACCATCCTGTGTGATGGGGATTTTCTAGCATTACCTAGTTAGCTTTTTTTGACACACTGTACTCCACTTCATATAGTCTAGGGTAGCTGCACTAATGCAGATGTACCTAAGGAATTAATAAAAAAAAAAATAAACCGCCAACCTACTCATGAAAAACTCCTAAGACACCAAACAGAACGCCTTGAAGGAAACCAACGTCGTTTATGCCTTCGGGCTGTGGTGGGTATGTAGGCCTGCGGGCTGCTCCAAGCAACAGCCTGGTGGACCAAACTCTCGCAAGTCAAGCCAGGCCTCGGGCCGGGCTTGGGGAGTACAACTCCCAGAACCCCATCAAGCAGGTATCAAGCAGGACTACACTAGTACCGCAGCTGCACGGACCACATTAGTACCACGGCTGAAGGTACCACATTAGTACACAGCTGCACGGACCACACCAGCACCACAGCTGCACGGACCACACCAGCACCACAGCTGCACGGACCACACCAGCACCACAACTGCACGGACCACACCAGCACCACAGCTGCACGGACCACGCCATCAGTTGCACGATTTCAAACAAACAGTTGTAGTGCTTTCCGCCAGCTGGGTCATGACGTCATCGCGCACCAACGATTTGGACAAGTTTTCCCTTCAAAAACATACAACTCCTCCCCCCCCCCCATCCCCCCCTGTTCTCATCACCCCCGTATCAGAGACATAGGTAGTTTGAGCCACACCCATGGGTGGTCAGTGTCTGAGCCACACCCATGGGTGGTCAGTGTCTGAGCCACACCCATGGGTGGTCAGTGTCTGAGCCACACCCATGGGTGGTCAGTGTCTGAGCCACACCCATGGGTGGTCAGTGTCTGAGCCACACCCATGGGTGGTCAGTGTCTGAGCCACAGCCATGGGTGGTCAGTGTCTGAGCCACACCCATGGGTGGTCAGTGTCTGAGCCACACCCATGGGTGGTCAGTGTCTGAACCACAGCCATGGGTGGTCAGTGTCTGAACCACAGCCATGGGTGGTCAGTGTCTGAACCACAGCCATGGGTGGTCAGTGTCTGAACCACAGCCATGGGTGGTCAGTGTCTGAACCACAGCCATGGGTGGTCAGTGTCTGAACCACAGCCATGGGTGGTCAGTGTCTGAACCACAGCCATGGGTGGTCAGTGTCTGAACCACAGCCATGGGTGGTCAGTGTCTGAACCACAGCCATGGGTGGTCAGTGTCTGAACCACAGCCATGGGTGGTCAGTGTCTGAACCACAGCCATGGGTGGTCAGTGTCTGAACCACAGCCATGGGTGGTCAGTGAGCCACACCCATGGCTGGTCAGTGAACCACACCCATGGGTGGTCAGTGAACCACACCCATGGCTGGTCAGTGAACCACACCCATGGGTGGTCAGTGAGCCACACCCATGGCTGGTCAGTGAACCACACCCATGGCTGGTCAGTGAACCACACCCATGGCTGGTGAAGACCCTTCACAGATACATGGTGAAGACATAGAAGCCCGCGAGTTCTCAACATTGTGGACAGGGGCCAACGACTGAGGCATGACAGTGTTAATTAATTAATATTATACATTATACCTTAACAAACCGTTCGACAGTTCCACGAGAAACCACCGCCTTAAACTAATGGAACAATAATATGCTGATAACCATCCTCTCACCTAATACGTCACGTTTTTTACGGAATTAACCATTCTAATTAAAAACAAAGTAATATAAAATTGACGAATTCTATACACCGGCTTCGCCAGGTGGCAAACTGCCAACATTCCTGGTTAGGAAAAACAGTTGCATTTTTTACGCAGTCGCAAATCGAGAGAACGCGGACTATGGAGACGAGGGCGTCACGGGCGACGAGGAGTTGTAGCTGGTTCTTCACAGTGTAGCAGGGGAGGGGAGTGGGGACAATCCCTGCCACGTAGAAGAAAGAAGATTGTTTAGTGTCAGTAGTTAACAAATATAATGCTCTAGGAGTCTAGGAAGCGCTGTGGTGGAGGTGGACTCCATACACAGTTTCAGATTTGATTAGGACTTGAAAGACGGGACCAAAGAGATGCAGCTCAACACCCACAAAAACGTTTTGGTAAGTACAAGCTTTAGGTTGTCTGAGATAATACATAGGGTAATGTAGTCTGGAATGGCCAAGGTGACCTGAGATGGGTAATTGGTCTCAGTCTCAGCCCGTTTCATCTTAGCCCGTCTAATCCAGTAAAGCCACAACGGCGTTGTCTCAAGGAGACAACATCTTTTTCCAAACAAATATATTTATATATTCTTTTTAAATATGCAAAGCTTGTCCAGGTCTCGTTTTTTATTTAAATTTTTGGTCACAAAATGATGACCACGAGAGACTTTCCCAGGAACAAGAGCGCCTTGTGCAACACACAAACCACGTGCTCCCAAGGTACACTATTTGTCCCAAGATGCAACACTGCTTTCCGACACACAACACCGTTTACTCCACGTTAGAAATATAACAAATCCCAGATGCAGCGTTTTCTACAAGAAGAAACACCGGCACTCTCAGGTCTCGACAATTCTGACCTCGTGTTAGTCTCCAATTAAAGTGTTACAAGAAATGGTATTGTAATTTGCTGGTGTCGGAGCAGCTAGTTCTCTTGATTTACCAGTCTGTACAAATCGAAACTTTCAGCCAAACCAGAACGTGTAACTCCCAGGCAATCCACCCAATCAATCGAGGCCGAGGCATAGCAAATGAATATTTGTGAGCCCTTATGTGCCTTAATTGGCTGTATTCGTTACGCCGGTTACTGAAAACGTAAAAAACATGACCTATTAGTTGAGTAACTGTTTGGTGGAAAGTAACAATATGTAGTGACGGACCACCAGAAAGTACCAATATGTAGTGACGGACCACCAGAAAGTACCAATATGTAGTGACGGACCACCAGAAAGTACCAATATGTAGTGACGGACCACCAGAAAGTACCAATATGTAGTGACGGACCACCAGAAAGTACCAATATGTAGTGACCATCCCCTTTTTTATATTTTCTGGTGGTCCATCACTACATACAGCAACTTTTGGCGGGAAGTACCAATAAGTACCATGGTGTGAGGAGGCCGGGGTGGAAACTTTGAGCAGCGCCCTGTGGTACTCCCAGAGGCTCCCCACTCCCCCACCCCACTACAGGAAGCAGCCCAGGCGGGATAAATTGGCTGTAACCCGGTTAAGTAACGCAAAGGTAACCAGATTACAGCGGACAATTTCAAGTTAAAGTTACATTTAACTGACACCTGATGACCAAGGCGCATGAGGTCTGAGAGGGTTACTTTTAGAAGAGGTAGTGATGGTGAGCGACTATGTTTAGTGGTGGTGAGTGACTATGTTTAGTGGTGGTGAGTGACTATGTTTAGTGGTGGTGAGCGGCTATGTTTAGTGGTGGTGAATGACTATGTTTAGTGGTTTGGAGAGCTTTGGAGAGCTCTCTTTGGAGAGAGAGATTTGGAGAGCTTTGAGACGATCCCTAAATTATTGGGATCGTCTCAAAGCTCTCCAAATGTACTCACTAGAAAGAAGACGAGAGAGATATCAAATAATATACACATGGAAGATACTGGAGGGGCCAAGTACAAAATCTGCACAGTAAAATAACGACGTACTGGAGTGAACGATATGGAAGAAAATGCAGAATAGAACCAGTGAAGAGCAGAGGTGCCATAGGCACAATCAGAGAACACTGTATAAACATCAGAGGTCCGAGGTTGTTCAACGTCCTCCCAGCAAGCATAAGAAATATTGCCGGAACAACCGTGGACATCTTCAAGAGGAAACTAGATTTATTCCTCCAAGGAGTGCCGGACC
Source organism: Procambarus virginalis (assembly GCA_020271785.1). Lineage (NCBI taxonomy): Eukaryota > Metazoa > Arthropoda > Malacostraca > Decapoda > Cambaridae > Procambarus > Procambarus virginalis. The sequence goes on from WNGS01165339.1 coordinate 5,885,334, forward strand.
AACCGGGCTGTGGTGGGTATGTGGGCCTGCGGGCCGCTCCAAGCAACAGCCTAGTGGACCAAACTCTCACGTCAAGCCTGGCCTCGGGCCGGGCTTGGGGAGTAGAAGAACTCCCAGAACCCCATCAACCAGGTATCAACCAGGACTATGTTTAGTGGTGGTGAGTGACTATGTTTAGTGGTGGTGAGTGACTATGTTTAGTGGTGGTGAGTGACTATGTTTAGTGATGGTGAGTGACTATGTTTAGTGGTGGTGAGTGACTATGTTTAGTGGTGGTGAGTGACTATGTTTAGTGATGGTGACTATGTATAGTGGTGGTGAGTGACTATGTTTAGTGGTGGTGAGTGACTATGTTTAGTGGTGGTGAGTGACTATGTTTAGTGGTGGTGAGTGACTATGTATAGTGGTGGTGAGTGACTATGTTTAGTGATGGTTGGTGACTATGTTTAGTGGTGGTGAGTGACTATGTATAGTGGTGGTGAGTGACTATGTTTAGTGGTGGTGAGTGACTATGTTTAGTGGTGGTGAGTGACTATGTATAGTGGTGGTGAGTGACTATGTTTAGTGATGGTGAGTGACTATGTTTAGTGATGGTGAGTGACTATGTATAGTGGTGGTGAGCGACTATGTTTAGTGGTGGTGAGTGACTATGTATAGTGGTGGTGAGTGGCTATGTTTAGTGGTGGTGAGTGACTATGTATAGTGGTGGTGAGTGACTATGTTTAGTGATGGTTTGGTGACTATGTTTAGTGGTGGTGAGTGACTATGTATAGTGGTGGTGAGTGACTATGTTTAGTGGTGGTGAGTGACTATGTATAGTGGTGGTGAGTGACTATGTTTAGTGATGGTGAGTGACTATGTTTAGTGATGGTGAGTGACTATGTATAGTGATGGTGAGTGACTATGTATAGTGGTGGTGAGTGACTATGTATAGTGGTGGTGAGCGACTATGTATAGTGGTGGTGAGTGGCTATGTATAGTGGTGGTGAGCGACTATGTATAGTGGTGGTGAGTGGCTATGTGTATGGTGAGCTCGTAGGCAAGGTGGAGGAGAAAGACCCAGCAGTAACAAGACGTGGTTGAGTTCCTCCGTCACACTACCCTCCA
>WNGS01165339.1:5917728-5929431 GCA_020271785.1 Procambarus virginalis
CTTCTTGAAGAGTGTGGCATTACCTTCTTCTTGAAGACTGTGGCATTACCTTCTCTCTTGAAGACTGTGGCATTACCTCCCTCCTCTTGAAGAGTGTGGCATTACCTTCTCCTTCTTGACTGTGGAATTACCTCCTTCTTGAAGACCGATAACACTCAAGATGCCTTTATCAATCAAGACATTCCCTCGGCCTGCACAACTCCCTAGCTTTATTACTTAATAATCCCCGGTCAAAGCTTACAATAATTTTCTAACACCACAAGCCACTAACCTGCGAAGTACTTCCACTGGACGACACGGCGCTGCAGGTGACACCCTCCGAAGTTTCGCTTTCATTTCAAGGTGGCAGACTTGGCAGTGCCCTTGGGGATGATGAACTTGGAGTCGTCCTGCCCCACCACTATCAACGGGTACCTGCATGCACGGAGACGGTCCATCTTTGAATGGAGACACTTATCGCGTAATCATTTTATATATACAAAACGGATATGGAGGCGATGAGTCACAATAAAGTGGGTAAAGTAAGTTGACCAGACCACACACTAGAAGGTGAAGGGACGACGACGTTTCGGTCCGTCCTGGACCATTCTCAGTCGTCGTCTCAAGTCGAAACGTCGTCGTTCCTTCACCTTCTAGTGTGTGGTCTGGTCACATCAAACGGATATGGACTTTTATTTGTTTATAGATTCATGGTTTCACTCTACAACGGACAAAATAAAGAGGGTGCTAAAGCGCACAAACCCAAACCACCCACCTAACCTAAGCAACATAAGGATAGAAACCGTGGGTATTTGTGAACCGCAACTTCTCAAATTACTCCGTAGTTTTGAAGATTATGATCTTTAGTAAGAGCATTAAAGATATTTTCTATTGAAAGTTTAAGCACGAGAAGACACACGACTGAGATATACAAGCGGATGAAAAATCTAAGAAGTAAACCAGTTGGTGACAAACATTAGAGTCAGGATAGAAGTTGTGAACATATATTCACATTCTTGAATACATTTTATGGAAGATGACTATTAATATTCACCAGGAAGTTGACTCTACGGAAGAAGCGTACAAGAGTGGAACACTCCACCAAATAGCATTACTAGGAGCTGCTTCGTATGGACCAATAGCCATTCTTACTCATGTTTCTTAATATTCCAAATATGGTTGAGGGATATTACCAGTAAATAATTAGAGAAGGGTGACGAAGGAGAGGTTTGTTACTGGTCGAGGAAGGAGAGGTTGTGTTACTGGTCGAGGAAGGAGAGGTTGTGTTACTCACTGGTCGAGGAAGGAGGGGTTGTGTTACTGGTCGAGGAAGGAGAGGTTGTGTTACTGGTCGAGGAAGGAGAGGTTGTGTTACTGGTCGAGGAAGGAGAGGTTGTGTTACTGGTCGAGGAAGGAGAGGTTGTGTTACTCCTGGTCGAGGAAGGAGGGGTTGTGTTACTGGTCGAGGAAGGAGAGGTTGTGTTTACTGGTCGAGGAAGGAGAGGTTGTGTTACTGGTCGAGGAAGGAGAGGTTGTGTTACTGGTCGAGGAAGGAGAGGTTGTGTTACTGGTCGAGGAAGGAGAGGTTGTGTTACTGGTCGAGGAAGGAGAGGTTGTGTTACTGGTCGAGGAAGGAGAGGTTGTGTTACTCACTGGTCGAGGAAGGAGAGGCTGTGTTACTGGTCGAGGAAGGAGGGGCTGTGTTACTGGTCGAGGAAGGAGAGGTTGTGTTACTCACTGGTCGAGGAAGGAGAGGCTGTGTTACTGGTCGAGGAAGGAGGGCTGTGTTACTGGTCGAGGAAGGAGAGGTTGTGTTACTCACTGGTCGAGGAAGGAGGGGCTGTGTTACTGGTCGAGGAAGGAGAGGTTGTGTTACTGGTCGAGGAAGGAGGGCTTGTTACTGGTCGAGGAAGGAGAGGTTGTGTTACTCACTGGTCGAGGAAGGAGGGCTGTGTTACTGGTCGAGGAAGGAGAGGTTGTGTTACTGGTCGAGGAAGGAGAGGCTGTGTTACTGGTCGAGGAAGGAGAGGTTGTGTTACTGGTCGAGGAAGGAGAGGTTGTGTTACTCACTGGTCGAGGAAGGAGGGGTTGTGTTACTGGTCGAGGAAGGAGAGGTTGTGTTACTGGTCGAGGAAGGAGAGGTTGTGTTACTGGTCGAGGAAGGAGAGGTTGTGTTACTGGTCGAGGAAGGAGAGGTTGTGTTACTGGTCGAGGAAGGAGGGGCTGTGTTACTGGTCGAGGAAGGAGAGGTTGTGTTACTCACTGGTCGAGAAAGGAGAGGTTGTGTTACTGGTCGAGGAAGGAGAGGTTGTGTTACTCACTGGTCGAGGAAGGAGAGGTTGTGTTACTCACTGGTCGAGGAAGGAGGGGCTGTGTTACTGGTCGAGGAAGGAGAGGTTGTGTTACTCACTGGTCGAGGAAGGAGAGGTTGTGTTACTGGTCGAGGAAGGAGAGGTTGTGTTACTCACTGGTCGAGGAAGGAGAGGTTGTGTTACTCACTGGTCGAGGAAGGAGGGGTTGTGTTACTGGTCGAGGAAGGAGAGGTTGTGTTACTGGTCGAGGAAGGAGAGGCTGTGTTACTGGTCGAGGAAGGAGAGGTTGTGTTACTGGTCGAGGAAGGAGAGGTTGTGTTACTGGTCGAGGAAGGAGGGGTTGTGTTACTGGTCGAGGAAGGAGAGGTTGTGTTACTCACTGGTCGAGGAAGGAGAGGTTGTGTTACTCACTGGTCGAGGAAGGAGGGGTTGTGTTACTGGTCGAGGAAGGAGAGGCTGTGTTACTGGTCGAGGAAGAGGGGCTGTGTTCTCACTGGTCGAGGCACGCCTGCGTGATGATAGTGTTGCGGTCGTTGTGTGGACACAGCTTCAGCTCCATGTAGCCCTGGTGGTTGGTGGTCAGGTCCACCTCGATTTCGATCACCTGTAATGCACGGGGGAGGAGGAGGGTCAGGCGGTGGCACTGTTGCTTCACACGGGGGTGGGATCAGGGGGGGGGGAAGGAGGGACGTCGACGCAACGGGGGTTAGGACGAGGGGGTGGGGGGGGGGGCCGGGACAACAGGTAGAACTCAATAACACATACACTTGCTTCACCACACCCACACCTCACCAACACCTCACCTACACCTCACCTACACCTCACCTACACCTCACCACACGCTTGGTACTCTTGACACACCTCACAACTGGAGTTGAGGTGCTGCGTCGGGTTCTTCTCGGAGTAAGAAGACCCCAAGAGACCTCACACGTCACGCCTCACTAAAATGTTGTAGGAGGCAGGACTGGAGGACTCACACTGCTCATCTGTACTTCCCTACTAATGATGGATACTGACCAGGACTGCACACAGTCTCCGTGCGGTTGCACAGAGGATGAGGAAAACTGCGAGGGAAGCGTCACTCGGCTCCTGGGCCCAGCCTCCATGTCATCCCAGATCACCTTGAGACTGAGTTGCCTGCATCCCCAGCCTATCTTCCTGTTTTGACAGTACTAGTAGTAACGATGAGGACCAGAGTACATATACCGACGTACAACGCAATTAGAAAGTAGAAATCGTTAATATGAAATTTGGACAAACCGGAAAACGATTTTATGCTTATGTTGGAAAGACAAATTAAGCTAACCTAACCTTCCTAGGCTTAGTACACCATATCTGAGGCTTAATTTAGGACATATATGTTTATACTAGGCCTAGGAATATTTGTTTTTTATCTTCATTTGCTCCAGACTCTATAAAGTGAATAGTACAAAGTTCTACTAATTGCTTAGTATGTCAATATGTGTACTATGGTGCACAGTTACTATCTAAACACGAGGATGGGTTGGCATCCCGCAGATCTCGTCTTTGAAACCTTCCGCCAGGAATCTTCGTATGGTCACTCCTATCGTTATTCTTAAGTCTGTCCATAATAAGACGTTATAATCTTGCGAAAATCTTCGATTTCTACGGAGCTGACCTCCTTGCATCCTCCCCACACGACGTCGCAGGGTGTACTGGTGGTGCCACCAGCTGTCTGCGCCACTCAGGCGCTCCCGTCGTACCACGTGATCTCAGGCCACCACCTCATTGGCCACTCCTGATAGTATGTGCAAAAATCATATTTTTTTCCTCATCCGGGAGTTCGAGTCGCCGTCTCCCGTTGATTTTGGCGCAAATCTCTATGCTGGCCGCCCGCTGTCATGTCTGCCACACCCACACCTCGCCACACTTGACCACACCCAGCCACACTTGACCACACCTCGCCACACTTGACCACACCTCGCCACAATTGACCACACCCAGCCACACTTGACCACACCCACACCTCGCCACACCTCACCTGGCCAGCGACGTAGTTCTTAGTGATGATGCCGTTACCGAAGAGTCCGCCATTCTCGTGGGAGCGCGGGACCTTCTCCACGTAGTTGTCGCCACACACGCCACACTTCCCGCCGTTCTTCTGGTACTGGACTGTGGTGGGGACTCCAGTTAGTGGTGGTTGTTGTGTGTGGAGTGTTGTGGTGGTTGTTGTAGTGTGTGGAGTGTTGTTGTGTGTGGATTGTTGTGGTGGTTGTTGTAGTGTGTGGAGTGTTGTGGTGGTTGTTGTAGTGTGTGGATTGTTGTTGTGGTTGTTGTAGTGTGTGGATTGTTGTGGTGGTTGTTGTTGTGTATGGATTGTTGTGGTGTGTGGAGTGTTGTAGTGGTTGTTGTTCTGTGTGGATTGTTGTAGTGGTTGTTGTTCTGTGTGGATTGTTGTAGTGTGTGGATTGTTGTGGTGGTTGTTGTAGTGTGTGGATTCTTGTGGTGGTTGTTGTAGTGTGTGGATTGTTGTGGTGGTTGTTGTTCTGTGTGGATTGTTGTAGTGTGGATTGTTGTAGTGGTTGTTGTTGTGTGTGGATTGTTGTTCTGTGTGGATTGTTGTAGTGTGTGGATTGTTGTAGTGGTTGTTGTTGTGTGTGGATTGTTGTGGTGGTTGTTGTTCTGTGTTGTTGTGGTTGTTGTAGTGTGTGGATTGTAGTGGTTGTTGTAGTGTGTGGATTGTTGTAGTGGTTGTGGCAGTGTGTGAATGGTTGTAGTGCTTGTTGCAGTGTATGTGGATTGTTGTTGGTAGTGGTTGTTACAGGGGTGTGGATTATAATATATATTTAAATATATTAATAGTTGATACATAAACTATACAGTTGAAGCTAATCCAGATATATCACCATTAACGTTCTGTAAAATGAGTTTATGACACTGTCAAACAACTTACCGTATATTGACCTGTAAATACTATCTTTGTCAAGATTGTATAGTAAACTGTGGCAAGGTTCGTGTGACATAAACATCAGTGTGATCCTCTATAACACATACTGGAATGGTCTAAACATTTATGTAAATGTAACGTGTCTTAACCCAGCAAACACACGAGTTGCAACCCGTCCTCGCAAATTCGTATAGTCAATATTGACTTATTTAATATGTGCATAGGTGACATACTTAACATAATAGTTTCCCTTGAAAAGCTTCATAGAAAACACCGACCTTACCTAACCTACTTAGTATGTTAAGATAAGCATCTTATTGCTTTGTAATTACAATTATTACCTAACCTATACCTTTAATAGGTTTAGTAACAATTGTAATTACGAAGCTATAAGATGCTTATTTTAACATACTAAGTAGGTTAGGTAAGGTCGGTGTTTTCTATGAAGCTTTTCAAAGGAAACTATTATGTTTAGTATGTCACCTATGCACGTAACTAATAAGTCAATATTGACTATACGAATTTGCGAGGACGGGTTGCGAGATAACACCATCGTTAATATCACGTTGTGTTGGAATTACGGTAAAGTGTTCAGGGAACTCATTCACAAACGCTTTTGCTCTTATAGTTTGTCTTTAGAGCTACACCAGTTTGGTGTAGCTCTGTACAAAGGTCAGGATGGCCGAGCGGTCCGAGGCTCTGCGTTCAGGTCGCAGTCCGGTCTTCCGGGCGTGGGTTCGAATCCCACTTCTGACAGGTGACAGGTACACCAGTTTGGGAGCCCGCGATCCGTCAAGGGAAGGAAAGGGAACTATCGAGTGGAAAGCGGCGAGCCATTACGACTATATAGCACTGGGAAGGGGTTCAGACTTACCAACGTATCCTCCGCAGTAGAGTTCGTTGTCGTTGTAGTTGACAGGGTTGGGGTAGCCGTACCTCCACATGGCGTTCCTGGCCGGGGGGTTCATGAGGCGCCCGTGGCCCGCCGTCCCCACCTGTGGGAACACCGCCTGTGATAACCTTGTGAGACACGCTAAATTATTGAAATTGAAATTGAAATAAGTTTATTGAGGTAAAATACACACAAAGGGATGAGGTAGCTCAAGCTATTCTCACCCCGTTCAGTACAACGTGTTAATACATACATATACACACATCACAAACAATAAACGTATTACCAAACATTCTGAGAAATAAACATATACATTTCTTCCTTTACACAAGTAGTATGGTATCAGACGTACACACAAATACTTTTATGATACTTTGGTATACTTTAAAGACAGTTTGCAAGGGACATACAGATAATTCAACAAACGATTACAGTCTTGGTGTAAAATTCTTATTTCTCTCCAGAATACATAACAAAGAACATCTGTAACCCTGTTTCTTAAACTATTAACATTCCATGACAACATTTCAGTCTATGGTGATCCATTAATAATCAATTCACTTTCCAAGTCATCCCCAATAAGTTCACTAAATGATAGCCATACCGTGTATAGCATCTCCCACCTCCTCCCAACTTCACCGGTAAAAGCAACATTGCGTTTCTCAAGAGATTTTTTCAGTTCCATGACGTCGATTATTGGCCCAAATGATTCCGTCATGTTATGTTTAATTATAGAGTTCTTCCTGTCACTACGACTACCAGCAATTACACACTCTTCACTTTCCTTCATTTCATCACTCATTGTTGCATTATTGTCCTCAACCACTATTTCCTGACTTTCCTTCACCGTTTTGTGACTTTCCGTAACCTTCACCTGAACGTTTAATTTCGCCTCGATGGACTCGATTCTCTGCCCAAGATTTCGGAGGAACTCTCCAACTTTTCTTAGTTCAGCCCACACCTCCTTGACCATATCATTATGGCCCTCTTTCTGAGCCCCAGTAACCACTTCACTCACCGTTACACCGTCACCGCCGGAGTCCTGAGTGTTGGCATGGGCTGCATGTTGCTTGAGCCTGACGAAGTAAAGGTGACTCCTTTACCCACGCATTCGTCCGGTTTACTGACGCTGTTTGAGGCGGACTGTTTTGCTGTGCTCTCGGTGTCTGGGTAAGAGCTCTTGCTTGCTCTGTAACATTCACCGGCCGGGGAACATCCATACTCGGCCTCTTGCTACACACAGCCGAGCTCGCGTTGTGAACACCTCCACAGTTGCAGCATCTGGGAATTATTTTCTCACCCAGCTTAAGTCTGTTTCTACACATATTAGAGACGTGAGACTTTCCGCAGAAACGACATCGTGGATCATGTTGACAGCTCCAGGATTTATGCCCCCATCTGCAGCATTTCAGGCATATTATGGGCTCTTCTACATACTTTGCTACATGCCTGTAGCCAGCCCCGGTGATGAACACTCTCGGGAACTTCACCTCTCACTAGAGCCACCACCTGATTCCTAGCTTCACCTTTAATAAGGTAACGCTTGGCCCACACAAATAGTTGGTCGTCGAAGATGAATTCTGGGTCTAGAATCAGAGGGTATTTGTAGATAATTACCTTCGTCAGCTTCTCGGTCTTCTCCGGTATTTGCATAACAATTCCTTCATATCCTTGCTGAGTAAGAAACACAACTGCCTCCATAGAACCTACCGTTAAGTAAGGTCTGTTTACACCTTCCTTCAGTAGGGGCTCGAACTTGCGGTGCTCTCTTCCAAGTTTGACTGTCCACAGCAGCTTGTAGTGGTAAGCCAGTGTGCATGAGGCAGGGAAGAGAAGCCTCCATCTCCGCTGACCCTCACCTTCCTGACATCGTTCTGTCCGTTCGTCGACACTGGTTTGATCAGTCTCAGCGTCGTTCCTCATTCTCTTGTCGTTTCCATTAGGTACACTTTCACTGTCAACACTACGCCCCACATCCTGTCTTCTCCGTTTCTTCTGTTGCCTGGTTAGAATTTCTTGAAAATCACTTTCCTCTACTGGCTGGCTGCTTTCTGAGTCGGTGTCCATGCGAATATTGCCGTGGGAAGTAGTCAGTTCTTCTGGTGACTGAGTCTCCATCTCAGTACCCAGCATGGGGGCAGATGTGTAGAATGCGATATGTTGCAGAGGTGTTACTCTGGCAAGGGTGGGCCAGAGACGCAAACGGAACGACGTCCTCACCCGTCGACCGTCTTGTAAACACGCTAAATGATGAGTTCCTTGAAAGTTGTAAACATTTCAGAGGCAGAGGGAAAGTGAATATAAATTGATGAAGATTAAGCACCCAGAGGTGGCACGGGCATGAATAGCCCGTAAACAATATAAATTTAGCCCATAAACAATATAAATTAGCTAAAGCTGCAGTATATATATATAATATATATATATATATATATATATCTATATAGATATATATAATATATATATAATATAATTATAGCGAACAAGCTGAATGGTCCCAGGACTATATGCGAATGAAAACTCACACCCCAGAAGTGACTCGAACCCATACACATACATACCAGTTGCGTTGCTCTGGGAGTATGGGTTCGAGTCACTTCTGGGGTGTGAGTTTTCATATTCATATATATATACCCTAATGTACATGACGTGAGGTGTGACCTCGATATTCTGTGTACATAAGTGTGAGCTGGTTGTTGATAGATTTTACGGGCTCACCATAGCCCGTGCTACATGGACATTTCGTTCTGAGTAGCTAAATCTAAAACAACAACTGTTGAAATCTAAAACAACAACTGTTGATAGATGAGTGTTTGATATGTAGTGATTCGGCTATGTCTGATCGTCTGTTGTCGTTGTATCTGTTTAGTATTTCGGTGTTGTTGGGGAGGGCATGTCAGAGGCGGTATGGCGGATCATCTCTGGTAAAGAGGTCAACACTACAAAACGGATCCAACCTGTTAAACTACTTTTTAACGGCTATTCTCCAGTAACCTCAACGATAATTAACACTGATCCTAATCTAACCAATCTGGTCCTAACCTAACCAGTCTGGTGCTAACCCAACCAATCTGGTGGGTAACCCAACCAATCTGGTGGGTAACCCAACCAATCTGGTGGGTAACCCAACCAATCTGGTGGGTAACCCAACCAATCTGGTCCTAACTTAACCAATCTGGTCCTAACCTAGCCAATCTGGTCCTAACCTAACAAATCTGGTCCTAACCTAACCAATCTGGTCCTAACCTAACCAATCTGGTCCTAACCTAACCAATCTGGTCCTAACCTAACCAATCTGGTCCTAACCTAACCAATCTGGTCCTAACCTAACCAATCTAGTCGTAACCTAACCAAACTAATGCTAACCTTAACAAACTCATACTAACTTATCAAAGCTCAAGATAATCTAACCAAATTTATCATAATCTAACCAAACTAATCGTAACTTAACTAAAGTGATCGTAATTATTTGTAACTTAATCTAACCAAATACTAAGTATGAGAAAAAGCTTACGATGCCTTTGTGAGTTTGGTACAGTCACTCCAAATTTTAAGAATCGATATACGTTTTCTATTAAACTGCTTTTCAGATTACTTCTTAGAAAACGGATTAATTGCTCGGACTTGTGGGGGGGACATCGATACTTGAATTTACCTCGGGGCCACAAACACACTAGTAGCCTCGAAGAGGACAGGAAGATTGCGGCTTGTCAAAGGTCACTCCATTTGTCCTGATGATTTTTTTGAAGGCCTGAGGCTCCTCGCATATTCGTAGTGCGAGAGTTGACTTAGTTCTGGATGAGAGTGATTTTTGTGCCTGATGAACTTTCTCCAAGGTAGTTACGTCTTTCTCAAGATGTACGGGTTTCGATAGTGGTTGACAAAGCTTGGCCCCTGGGGCTACTTACCACAAGGGCGGCCAGACACAGGAGGGCGGTGGATGGTCCTCGGGTCATCCTAGGGGGAGAGAGGAGGGAAGGTGTTATAAATTGTCATTCACACAAGATATAAGTATTTCCATATTAAAACTACTCAATAGCTCGGTCAATAGAGCTTCGGGTCCACGGTTCGAGTCTCCTAGAGCCCAGGTAAATGGAAGGAAAGGTATTATTACAAGCTCTCCACCAGCAGCAGCGAGACAGGTGTTGAATACATGCAACAGTTTAGGCAACTACCATGACTGAGTAGGGTTTAAGACCTCACAAAAATCTGTACACTTCTACATGCAGACGATGAGTCACAATAACGTGGCTGATGATATGATGACTCTTGGCTGATGACCATATGCTCTCATATACATATGGTCATCATATGCTCTATATGCATATAGGTCAAGACAATCGACTTGATAATGCTCCAGGACGGATCGAAACGTCGTGGTCTCTTCACCTTCGGGTGTGTGGTCTGGTCAACACACTTCTACGTCATTACAATATATATGCAAACATAACCCAACCTAACCCAGACTAACCTGCCCCCACTGAAGGTAAGGGCAGCGTCTCACAGGACAGTACCCTAGTGAGGACCAGGGCAATGTGTCAAGGGATTGTATGCCACTGAAGGCATGGGCCGTGGCACGGGATTGTACCCTACTGAGGGCAAGTCCAGTGTGTCAATAGGTTTGAGTTCAGCCAGTCCTCTCCAGGTGTCACAAGACCACTAAACTCATGTATTAAATTGCCGGCACTTGCCCGTGGACCCACCTATAGGAACCTGCCCGTGGACCCATCTATAGGAACCTGCCCGTGGACCCATCTATAGGAACCTGCCCGTGGACCCTCCTATAGGAACCTGCTCGTGGACCCTCCTATAGGAACCTGCCCGTGGACCCTCCTATAGGAACCTGCCCGTGGACCCTCCTATAGGAACCTGCTCGTGGACCCTCCTATAGGAACCTGCCCGTGGACCCTCCTATAGGAACCTGCCCGTGGACCCATCTATAGGAACCTGCCCGTGGACCCTCCTATAGGAACCTGCCCGTGGACCCATCTATAGGAACCTGTCCGTGGCACCCTCCTATAGGAACCGTCCGTGAACCCACCTTAGGAACCTGCCCGTGGACCCATCTATAGGAACCTGTCCGTGGACCCTCCTATAGGAACCTGCCCGTGAACCCACCTATAGGAACCTGCCCGTGAACCACCTACAGGAACCTGCCCGTGAACCCTCCTATAGGAACCTGCCCTGGACCCAACCTATAGGAACCTGCCCGTGGACCCACCTATAGGAACCTGCCCGTGGACCCACCTATAGGAACCTGCCCGTGGACCCACCTATAGGAACCTGCCCGTGGACCCATCTATAGAAAACGTGACAGCCCGTCAATTTTACGAGCGGCTGTGATTTATAGTACATCGTATTTTAACTGTGGGGATTTATACGTCAGACTGCAATGCGTTGGTGTCCGAGCTGGCCTCGGCCCGCCACCCTCGGCCCGCCACCCTCATATATCCACCAAAGCCGCACCAGCGCTGTGGTGTGGATATATGGGCCTGCGGGCAGCTCCAAGCAGCAGCCTGGTGTACCATACATACCTGAAGAAGGGTTTTCACGTAGTTTCTACTCCCGTACACTCCGGGTCTTGGGAGGCCCAGACTCGACTTGTGATAACT
>WNGS01165339.1:5938922-5952588 GCA_020271785.1 Procambarus virginalis
ATAATTTTGGCAAGTGGTTTTGCTCTGCAAGTGTTTTCCTTACATTAATCGGGTCAACAAAGTTATCCAGCCTTAAATGAGCAGTTAATCTGCAGCAGAGTATTCTAGCTTAGAAGGTAGCCAGTGTCTTAGTGCCATTATTGGCTTGACATGTGTTGTTTGAAATGTTCTTGTTAACTAGCTACAAAGCGATCATATTCCTTAATGTTATGGCACTTTGTTATGGCACTAAGATACAAGATGCACAGTGCATGAGCACACCTGACGGTTAACAGTTCCCACCTGCTCTGTGGTCACTAAGTCAGACTGTGACCTTCCTGTTATAATTGTCACCTTTATCATGGTTGTGTGTACATGGTTGTGTATCATGTTAGCCACTGTACATGTTGCTGTGCCTGATCCCTGGTGGTGGCCCCTATACCTGGACATGTTGGGGTGAGCCGGTGGCTTGGAGCGGACAGAACACTGGACCCGTGATCCTGATGGTCCCGGGTTCGATCCCGGGCGCCCGGCGAGGAAACAATGCTCAGAGTTTCTTTCACCCTGATGCCCCTGTTACCTAGCAGTAAATAGGTACCTGGGAGTTAGTCAAGCTGTCACGGGCTGCTTCCGGGGGTGGATGTCTGGTCAAGGATCGGGCCGCGGGGACACTACGAGCCCCGTAATCATCTCAAGATAACCTGATCCTGGTGGTGGCCTGTGTCCGTACTCTCGTCACAGTACTCTCGTTTATTGCAAAATTTAAAATTCGTCAACTTCTTTTTCCAATTATTTCTGTCGTGTGCATTTTGTGTTATTGAGGCGAATGGAGGGCGACACCTGTCGAGGGCTCGCAGCCTGTACTTGCCTATTTGTGCTTGCGGGGGTTGAGCTTGGCTCTTTGGTCCCGCCTCTCAATTGTCAATCAACTGGTGCACAGATTCCTGAGCCTACTGGGCATCATATCATATCTACATTTAAAACTGTATATGGAGTCAGCTTCCACCACATTACTGCCTAATACATTCCGCCTGTTAACTACTCTTGACGCTGAAAAAGTTTCTTCCTAACGTCTCTGTGGCTCATGTGGGTACTCAGTTTCCACCTGTGTACCCCTTGTTCGTGTACCACCAGTGTTGAATACTTTATCCTTGTCTACTCTGTCAATTTCCGTGAGGATTTTGTAGGTAGTGATCATCTTCTCAATATTTCTTACGTTTTTCTTCACTGTCGAGGGAAATTGAAAAATTAACTCGCAAAAATTCATTCTTTATATTTTTTTATTTTTGGTTTGACGCCTGAACGCATTTCGTAAGCTTCTTACATTTTCAAAGACATAACACATGACAATTCATTATACTCCCGCCAAACACACACCGAAACTAGGACGTTGGTACAACGTTCGAACAAGTTTAACACCTCTTAACCTGTTATAACAACCAATGTAGCAAGTTGTAACAACGTTCTAATACGTCATAAACAGTTTACACCAAGATGTAACAACTTTATAACAAGTTTGTAGCAAGCGGAAAATAAGAGACAGTTACGGTTTGTGTTTCCAGGGATTATACTCCGTTTTGGGTGAGGTGATATGGCACAAATGTTTTGGGTAAGGTGACAACACGAATCAGTGCAACCCGTCCTCGCAAAGTTAATAAGTCAATATTGACTTATAGTTGCGTGCATAGGTGACATACTTAACATAATAGTTTCCCTTGAAAATCTTCATAGAAAACACCGACCTTACCTAACCTTGTTAGTATGTTAAAATAAGCATCTTATAGCTTCGTAATTACAATTGTTACTTAACCTATTATAGGTATAGGTTAGGTAATAATTGTAATTACGAAGCAATAAGATGCTTGTCCTTAACATACTAACAAGGTTAGGTAAGGTCGGTGTTTTCTATGAAGATTTTCAAGGGGAAACTATTATGTTAAGTATGTCACCTATGCACTATTTAATAAGTCAAAATTGACTTATAAAATTTGCGAGGACTGGGTTGAATCAGTGGGTATGAAAACATAAGAATGGAAGTAGCTGCAGAAGGCCTATTTGTCGGAAACCCGAACACCATTTAATAATATTACATACAATAGGCAGATAATAGCTACTGTGTTGTATACACAAGTTACCCATAGAAAATGTAGCTTGTAGTGGAATTTTCGTCAATAGAAAAACGGGGACATCATTGCCACATAGTACTTTAAATTCAACAAACGTTGAAGCGATCATACGAGTCTGAGGAAATGGAATTGGAACAGAAAGCTATACAAGAGAAAAGAAAAATCAAATATTTTTTCACATACCAAAATCAAATAAAAAACTCCACCAGTATTGGACCTTTAATTACAACTGAAGGTACGTACACAGAGGACACAAAGAAATAGTGAATATTAAGAAGCCAGTATGAGGCATGTTTAGCCACCAATAAACAACATGAAAGTTTGATGATCCGCAGCTCTTTAGAATGACATTCAAGCTGCAGATAATGGAAATTAACACGAATTCGGAAGACTTAAAGAAAATTGACAATATGCCCATGCACTCAGCTCTCTGGCCGGATCTATGGAATTCAATATTCATTAAGAAATGTACAGTACCAGTACTAGAGTCGCTTAGCCGGTCTGTATGTGGGTGTGGGTATCTGGCGGATTATTGACCAAAGTGGGTTTCCAGGCTTATGAGACAGAAAAGAAGGTTCCACTAAAGACACCTTGCCAGCAGAACTTATTGCAGCAGGAGGAAAGATTCGAGGTAACTACAGAAGCACCATACTGTCCCCCGTCCTCAAAGCGGCTGCTAAGAGCCTTCGCGAGAACAAGGGCATAGTCAGGAGAGGTGACAAGTCGCCAATATACTTATTCTTAAAAAGTCGAATATCTGGCAAAATGAACCCATACTTTCTGACCAAACTAAATTCCAAAGGGTAACGAAGGACACTACGGCCGAATTGAAAACGAAGGTAAACAGATGGATCGAAACTGTGAACACCAAGAAATCCGAACTCCACCTGCCAAAGGTTATTGGGGAATTGAAACCTGGGTATGCGTATGGAAATGTCAAGACCTACAAGCCTGGAAACCCACTTTGGCCATAATCAGCCAGATACCCACACCCACATACAGACTGGATAAGCAACTCAACAGCTTGGTGACTCCTTATGTACTTTGTGCTTTCAGCCTGAAGTTCCGAAGGAATTTGTTGACTTACTGCTTGTACACACCACACATATATATATATATATATATATATATATATATATATATATATTATATATATATATAATATGTAATATGTCGTACCTAGTAGCCAGAACGCACTTCTCAGCCTACTATGCAAGGCGTGATTTGCCTAATAAGCTAAGTTTTCACCGATTGTTTTTCGACTACCTAACCTAACTTTTTCAGCTACCTAACCTAACCTAACTTTTCAGCTACCTAACCTAACCTATAAAGATAGGTTAAGGTTAGGTTAGGTAAGGGTGGTTAGGTTCGGTCGTATATCTACGTTAATTTTAACTCCAATAAAAAAATTGACCCTCATAGTATAATGAAATGGATAGCTTTATCATTTCATAAGAAAAAAATTTGTGAAAATATATTAATTCATGAAAACTTGGCTTATTTAGGCAAATCGGGCCTTGCATAGTAGGCTGAGAAGTGCATTCCTGGCTACTAGGTAGCCTACTATATATATACTATATATAGATATATATATATATATATATATATATATATATATTAATATATATTATATATTGTAAGTCAGTAAGGCGACTTGAGATGTTGAAATACCCCGAAAATTACCATCTCTTTTAAGGGATCTGAGCGTGGTGCAGTGGGTTAAAGGCGTACCTGTTATGCCAGTTGCTGGAAGGCTTCTGTGCTGGCTAGGGTTCGAGTCCTCCTGGTGGGAAAGTGTTCTAAAGTTGTTTAACTTCACTTGCGTGTTTAGGCAAGTTGTGCCTCAAGCATAGACACATTGTTCTCCCATATTAACAGGGACTTGATGAAAAAAACGTAAATTGACCCCTCACTTGCTCTAGTTGCCCTTGGGAGGTGGTAGTCTTTGAGGTGTTGAAATACCCCGAAATTACCATCTCGTTTAAGGGTCTGTAGCATGGTGCAGTGAGGTTTAAAGGCCATACCTGTTATGCCAGTTGCTGGAAGGCTCCTGTGTGGGAATGTAACATGTAAATTTCAGGAACGTTTAAAATCCCTCAAACTGTACTGGCAGCAACACAGGCGAGATATGCATAATTTACACGTGGAAAATATTAGAGGAACAACTTACAGGTTGCAACACTGACATAACCCGTCAGGAGGCCAGAGACAAAGATAAATAAAAACAAATTCTTCCACTGAAAAGTTCAGGAGCAATACACACACACACTAAAACAAATTCAACAAACAAAATTGTAAAACTGTTCAAATATGTCTCTAAAGTGTGTTCAGATGGGAACGTAACGCTTATAAGAAGTACATGTATCGGGCCATGAGCAGCAGACACCAACAGTCTTATGGATCAGGATCAGTTACTAATCCTGGACCCTTCAAAACGGAACTGGTACACCAAGGAGCTTGTCACACCATGGTGAGCACATCCCCACTACGGCAACCAGCTGGGCAGGCATCTTTGTGTGCCTTTGTAGGTCTACCTACCTTGTGTGATAAACTGGGTGGGTGAGGGCGGGTAAAAGCCCATTATGAATATAGCCCTTGGAAGGGATCAGGATAAGCATTTGGGATGGGACGTGGGAAGGAATGGTGTCCAACCACTTGTACGGTCGGGGATTGAACACCGTCCTCCATGATGTGAAATCCTAAAAAAGCAGTATGAGGACATGTTTAGCACTCCAATAAACAACATGAAAGTGGAAGATCCAGAAAATTTCTTTATGCGGGATATTCAAACCCCTGTAAATATAACTGATATCAACACGAGCGCACTAAACTTTGAAAGAGAAATTGAAAACATGCCCATGCACTCGGCCCCAGGTCCAGTCTCATGGAATTCAATATTTATAAAGAAATGCAAAGTGCCGGTAGCACAAGCACTCAGTATAGTGTGGAGGAAGAGCTTGGACACGGGGGAGATACCAGATGCACTTAAAGTAGCAGACATAGCCCCTCTACACAAGGGAGGGAGCAAAGAATTGGCAAAGAATTATAGACCAGTTGCACTAACATCGCACATAATAAAAGTATTTGAGAGAATGATTAGGAGTCAGGTCACCAATTTCATGGAGACCAATGACCTTCACAACCCAGGCCAACATGGATTTCGAGCGGGAAGATCGTGCCTCTCACAGATACTTGAGCACTACGACAAAGTCACTGAGGCATTGGAAGAAAAACAGAATGCTGATGTGATGTACACGGACTTCGCAAAGGCTTTCGATAAATGTGACCATGGAGTGATAGCACATAAAATGAAGTCAATGGGAATAACCGGTAAAGTAGGACGCTGGATACTCAGTTTTCTGTCAAACAGGACTCAGCGAGTAACGGTCAACCATATAAAATCTAGTCCAAGTGCAGTTAAAAGCTCTGTACCTCAGGGTACAGTCCTTGCACCGCTGCTTTTTCTTATTCTCATATCAGATATAGACAAAAATACAAGTCACAGCTTTGTATCATCCTTTGCAGATGACACAAAAATCAGTATGAAAATTACCTCGGCTGAAGACATTGAAAAACTTCAAGCTGATATTAATAAAGTTTTCGATTGGGCATCAGAAAATAACGATGTTTAAATTAACAGTGATAAATTCCAGGTACTCAGGTACGGTAAAAATGAGGACCTTAAACATAATACAGGGTATAAAACACAATCAAATGTACCCATAGTAGGAAAACAGCATGTAAAGGATTTGGGAATAATGATGTCTGACGACCTAACGTTTAGGGAGCATAACCAAGCAAATATTGCGTCACCCAGAAAAATGATAGGATGGATTACGAGAACTTTCAAATCCAGGGATCCCATCACAATGATTGTACTCTTCAAGTCACTTGTGTTGTCCCGTCTTGAGTACTGCTCAGTACTCACTTCCCCCTTCAGAGCAGGAGAGATTGCTGAAATAGAGGGAATACAGAGAACATATACGGCACGCATAGACGCGATAAAGCACCAAAATTATTGGGATCGTCTCAAAGCCCTCCAAATGTACTCACTAGAAAGAAGACGACGAGAGAGATATCAAATAATATACACCTGGAAGATACTGGAGGGCCAAGTACCAAATCTACACAGTAAAATAACAATGTACTGGAGTGAACGATATGGAAGAAAATGCAGAATAGAACCAGTGAAGAGCAGGGGTGCCATAGGCACAATCAGAGAACACTGTATAAACATCAGAGGTCCGCGGTTGTTCAACGTCCTCCCAGCAAGCATAAGAAATATTGCCGGAACAACCGTGGACATCTTCAAGAGGAAACTAGATTTATTCCTTCAAGGAGTGCCGGACCAACCGGGCTGTGGTGGGTATGTGGCCCTGCGGGCCGCTCCAAGCAACAGCCTGGTGGACCAAACTCACACAAGTCGAGCCTGACCTTGGGCCGGGCTTGGGGACTAGAAGAACTCCCAGAACCCCGAGCCTGACCTCGGGCCGGGCTTGGGGAGTAGAAGAACTCCCGGAACCCCATCAACCAGGTGTCAACCAGATGTGAGACCGTCGCTCAACCTTCCAGCCCGAGTGGATGGTCAGGGTGAGTGAGTTAGTGTGTGTCAACAGTAGGAGAGTGGGGCCCTGCCAGAAAGTATATATTAGCAACATCAGCCACCTTCCCACGCCCTTTTCCCCTCCCTTCCCTTCCCTTCTCCCCTACCCCACCTTACCCTTACTTACCACGCCCTTTTACCTGCACACGCCAACTCCCCTCCTCGCAACCCCCCCCCCCCCCCGGACGGTGCACTGATAGCAAAAAGAATGAGGTGATCTCACGCGAGGCGCCCCATCCCCCCCCCTCGACCTTTACCCAAATTGCTTCAGCTGGGAAAACCTCTGCACATCTCGCCAATTCAATAAAACTCCAATTTAAGATTCTCTGCATAATGCCTCTTGCAAATTACTTCCCGCTCGCTGGGACGGCGCGTACAATGCCTACTGTAATGGCAGTTCAATATGCTTGCCGCTTTACTGGAAATATAACCCAGGCTGATGTCTGGGTTTATTATGAGTGGTCATAAACTCTCACAAGATACATCCCGATTATCCGCCTTCATAAAAACTGGAGGAACTTCATAAAACGGTAAAGTTTAAAACTCACAAGAAAGTAAACACGGGCTGAAATAAAAACGAAGACTCGCTTTCCGCTGACGAGACCTCAGCCGGTGTGCGAGTGTACCTACTTCACTGTACTCCCACTAACTTTCCCTACACTACCACCACCACCACACCCAACTACTGCCTGCCTCCTCTCTTCATCACGAATTTGTCACCCTGTTGTGGTGTCCATGGGTGGTGGAGGGAAGGGCAGGCCAGGCAGTGTCCATGGGTGGTGGAGGGAAGGGCAGGCCAGGCAGTGTCCATGGGTGGTGGAGGGAAGGGCAGGCCAGGCAGTGTCTATGGGTGGTGGAGGGAAGGGCAGGCCAGGCAGTGTCCATGGGTGGTGGAGGGAAGGGCAGGCCAGGCAGTGTCCATGGGTGGTGGAGGGAAGGGCAGGCCAGGCAGTGTCCATGGGTGGTGGAGGGAAGGGCAGGCCAGGCAGTGTCCATGGGTGGTGGAGGGAAGGGCAGGCCAGGCAGTGTCCATGGGTGGTGGAGGGAAGGGCAGGCCAGGCAGTGTCCATGGGTGGTGGAGGGAAGGGCAGGCCAGGCAGTGTCCATGGGTGGTGGAGGGAAGGGCAGGCCAGGCAGTGTCCATGGGTGGTGGAGGGAAGGGCAGGCCAGGCAGTGTCCATGGGTGGTGGAGGGAAGGGCAGGCCAGGCAGTGTCCATGGGTGGTGGAGGGAAGGGCAGGCCAGGCAGTGTCCATGGGTGGTGGAGGGAAGGGCAGGCCAGGCAGTGTCCATGGGTGGTGGAGGGAAGGAGACGCGGAGTGGGTGCAAGAGGTAGTGAAGTGAGGCATGGACATCCCGCAGAGTTGGAGTCACAACGTCCTACACCAACTTGGGTGGTGGTGACTAGGGAGCATAAGTGCTCTCGTGACAGCAAGACACGTCTCGTGGACACGTTCTTGACAAGGACTCCTGTTTGAAGGCCTGACTAGTCAAACTATTGGGGGTTCCAACTCTCACTTGGAAGTCGGGCATTANCCTCTACAGCAGTCAAGCGTTGTATACATGTACACTGCCCCCCCGAAGGATGTACCTTCAATATAATTACATAGGTATGACGTCGACCAAGCTGACGAGGCGTTTGACACGCATCTTCAATCCGGTGCCCTAGGAACCACATGAGACAAGCCCATGACATCACCCTAACAAGAGAAATGTTGAACAAAATACATGCATAATAGACAAAACACAAGATGCAAGAGATTACAAATTCTTGAAGCAATCCAATAAGAATAGAACAACCTACCATGAACACCCAAATCACGGAACTATTTACCTCTTCCCACAATGAGAGTAAGGACAAACCCGAACATAACGATGCCAACACAGAAGACAATGTTCAACATAACAGGCCAATACACTGGATTATCTTTGTATGTAGATGCCAGCTGCCTCGTATGGGCCATAGGCCTTCTGCGGTTACCTCTATTCTTATGTTCATATGTTGACCCACTTATATCCCCTTTGTATCCCCTTTTGTTTTCACATTTATTATCTTATCACCTAACCCTTGCGGGTATAAAATCCATCACATTGTAAATTCATTCACTTGAGAATGAACCATGGAGGTTCGAAACGTTGTGCATATTATATAAATAAGTGTAATACATTCTATAGTATTTACCTCTTTTCTTCACCCGGAAATTACGAAAATGAGTTTTGGAGAACTCCTATTTCAGCTAAGCCCTGATGCTAAGAAATAGTTAGAGGGATAGAAGCCCTAAATCAGAAGTTAGTAAATACAGAATATGCGGTCATATTTAATGAGACATGTTTAAAAGAAAACCTGCTGCCAAAATACACCAACATATATATGTATATGTATAGTATATATATATATATATATGTTATTAAATATGACCGAAAAAGTAAGATTAATAATTCTAACACGAATTTTCTCAATTTTCCTTATGTTTGTTTTTACTGATGACGGTAAATGAAAAATCAATTCTCCAAAATTCATTCTTTATTTCTTAGTCTGACGCGACACTTGAGCGCGTTCGTAAAACTTATTACATTTTCAAAGACTTTAGTTACACACACACAGAACAACTATAACTGAACAGAGTTTAAACAGTTTTTCTTTTTTATACCTGCATTTGGGTGAGGTGATATGCTACAATGGTTTGGGGTGAGGTGAGAACAAACACAGAACACGAAACAATGGGTATAAGCTAAAGTATAAACTTTAGCTTACACCCATTGTTTCGTGTTCTGTGTTTGTTCTCACCTCACCCCAAACCATTGTAGCATATCACCTCACCCAAATGCAGGTATAAAAAGAAAACTGTTTAAACTCTGTTCAGTTATAGTTGTTCTGTGTGTGTGTAACTAAAGTCTTTGAAAATGTAATAAGTTTTACGAAACGCGCTCAAGTGTCGCGTCAGACTAAGAAATAAGAATGAATTTTGGAGAATTGATTTTTCATTTACCGTCATCAGTAAAAACAAACATAAGGAAAATTGAGAAAATTCGTGTTAGAATTATTAATCTTACTTTTTCGGTCATATTTAATAACATATGTCTACAGGAAAGACTGCTACCAAAATATACTAATATATATATATATATATATATATATATATATATATATATATATATATATATATACACACATACATGTCGTACCTAGTAGCCAGAACGCACTTCTCAGCCTACTATGCAAGGCCTGATTTGCCTAATAAGCCAAGTTTTCGTGAATTAATTGTTTTTCGACTACCTAACCTACCTAACCTAACCTAACTTTTTCGGATACCTAACCTAACCTTACCTATAAAGATAGGTTAGGTTCGGTCATATAACTACGTTAATTTTAACTCCAATAAATAAAAATTGACCTCATACATAATGAAATGGGTAGCTTTATCATTTCATAAGAAAAAAATTAGAGAAAATATATTAATTCATGAAACTTGGCTTATTAGGCAAATCGGGCCTTGCATAGTAGGCTGAGAAGTGCGTTCTGGCTACTAGGTACGACATATATATAGTGTGTGTATATCACGAAATTAAACACGTGATTAAAAATGTGACAATGTCAGACCACGGAGGAAAAATGAAACAGGAATTTCCTTAAGTACTTTCGTATATTAATACATCTTCAGAAGGAGTTCCTTCTGAAGATGTATTAATATGCGAAAGTACTTAAGGAAATTCCTGTTTCATTTTTCCTCCGTGGTCTGACAATGTCATATTATATATATATATATATATATATATATATATATATATATATATATATATATATATATATATTATAAAAAAAATTGGGTACCACCTCTTGTGCAATTCTAGGGACCCACAGCCTCAGAGAAGGGAACACAGAGCATTCAGGGAAAAACTTGCCATTTATCTCTGAATATATAAGTGTGTTCGCTTCTCCTTCCACCCCCCTTTTTTTTACGGTGTACACTTTATTATGCAAGGTTATAGTTACATATCTGAGTGTATACAAAAAATGAACATTAAGACACACAAAAAAAGTTCGCTTCCAAGAGGCTGTAGATTTCCTCGAACTCCTCCGACGTCGGGCAGGAACCGAGGATGCAGCGAGCATTCCCCCTCTGGATCGCGACACTGAGGCGCTGAAAGAGAAAACTTGCCGCTCTAGGGTCTCTTGCGGTGTCAATGAGCTTGGAATTAAGATCCTTAAGAAACCTTCTTGCACTCTCTCCCCATGGGCCTAGGAACGAAGTTGTACCGATGATCTAATTGCCTGTACTTGGCTGACTTGTCTCTTTCTCTGTGTGTCGCTGCGGCTCCTGCTGCGCCGGCAGAGAGGTTGATGTATGTGGCTGCCAGGGTGGATACGCAAGTATAGTCCCATGCCAACTGTCTGCCACCCTTCCACGGACGCAGTGCGATTCCGTCTGGTCGGCCGGCAAAGCTAACAGTCACGATTCAGAAGGTTGCGGGGCTCTCTCTCCGCTGGACACTGAGCAGAAGCAAGGCTTCTTTTTATGATGTCGTTGACTTCGTCGTGTCTAGTGTGCCAACCACCAGATTTTCCACAGTGCAGGCCATGCAATCCATATTCGTCAGCATCTGCCTCGCCGCAAATACACCTATGAACAGTGTGGATAGGGCAGCAAGACGGAGAGCGACTGCAATACGGAGCTCCTGCGGATCAAGACGTGTGCCTGTCGCAGACATAGGAACTGCCAAAAGGAAGTCCCCTGCATGGGGAGCCTGCACAGCTGTGAGGCGTGCACGATCACTGGGGTTGTTGCTGGGGCTGTCCCAACTGGATTGTTTCTTTGCTTTCGGCATGGCTGGTCTGAGTGCTGGTCTGTATTATCTATATATATATATATATATATATATATATATATATATATATATATATATATATATATATATATATATATATACATATATATATATAGTATATATATATTAGATATATATATATAAATATTATATATATAATATATAAGTATATATGCAATAATGATCACAAAAACACTGATCGAAGTATGCAGAATAACCACATGTGAAAAATAGAAAATGCTTAACGCGTTTTCGGCTAATTTGCCTTCATCAGAGCAAAGTAGAATGAAGATCATCTTCATTCTACTTTGCTCTGATGAAGGCGAATTAGCCGGAAACGCGTTAAGCATTTTCTATTTTTCACATGTAGTTATTCTGCATATATATATATATATATATATATATATATATATATATATATATATATATATATATATATATATATATATATATATATATATATATATATATATATAATGTCGTACCTAGTAGCCAGAACTCACTTTTTGGTCTACTATGCAAGGCCCGATTTGCCTAATAGGCCAAGTTTTCATGAATTAATTGTTTTTCGACTACCTAACCTACCTAACCTAACCTAACTTTTTCGGCTACCTAACCTATAAAGATAGGTTAGGTTAGGTAGGGTTGGTTAGGTTCAGTCATATATCTACGTTAATTTTAACTCCAATGAAAAAAAATTGACCTCATACATAATGAAATGGGTAGCTTTATCTTTTCATAAGAAAAAAATTAGAGAAAATATATTAATTCAGGAAAACTTGGCTTATTAGGCAAATCGGGCCTTGCATAGTAGGCCAGAAAGTGAGTTCTGGCTACTAGGTTCGACATTATATATATATATATATATATATATATATATATATATATATATATATATATATATATATATATATATATATATATACACACACACACACGAGTTGTTACATTCTTGTACAGCCACTAACACGCATAGCGTTTCGGGCAAGTCCTTAATCCTATGTTCCCTGGAATACGACCCTTCAAATCGTTTACCAACCAAGTACCCATTTTACTGCCGAGTTAAACAGAGGCTACAGTTAAGGATTGACGCCCAGTAAACCCTCCCCGGCCAGGATACGAACCCATGACAAAGCGCTCGCGAAACGACAGGCTAGTGTCTTACCACTACACCACGGGGACTGCGTAAACTATTTATACGGACGCTGTGTTTCCTTTGAAATATGCAAGGTGTGGACGGGTGGAGGTGAGCCCTCACCATATCACGCGTCTCTCAGCCCTTCGTGAGGCACAGTATAAAAGGGGCCACTGAAGTCAAGGTATATAACCAGGCAATCCTTTCCACAATAAAAGGTTTGAAAAAGTATTGGAAATTAGTGAAAACTTGTTAACCACTCAGCTCGTCCTCATAAATGAGGTTATCTTGAGATGATTCCGGGGATTTTTTTTTTTTAGTGTCCCCGCGGCCCGGTCCTCGACCAGTTATTTATCATCGATGTCCTCGATGATAAATAACTGGTAAATAAATGAATAAATAACTCATCGACTCCGTCCCGAACATTTTTTCATCTCCACCGGCTTCATGTAGAATGGAGGGCTGGGAGTCGATCTTGCAGAGATTGGTGAGCTAGGTGTGTAGTGTGTCAGTATCTAAGTTAATACTGTATTATGAATAAATGAAAATATGAACTCGGCCCCCAACCACTTGGCATGGACGGCAGAGCGACGGTCGTCGTTCTATCCCCGACCGTCCAAGTGGTTGGGCACCATTTCTCCCCCCCCCCTCCCCTTCCGTCCCATCCCAAATCCTTATCCCTTCCCAGTGCAAAATAGTCGTATTGGTTTGGCGCTTCTCCTGATAGTTCCCTTCCCTTCGGCCCCCTTCAAGGAAGGAATAGAAGCCAACTCCGGCCACCAATGACCATCTCATCATTACACTCACCAGGCATCTTGCAAGGCTTGGTGAGGCTAGCCGCAAGCATCTGGTCTCCAACCCTGGCCAGAAAGATACAATCTTTATCAGTTACCTAAATAAAATAGAACGATTCTTTGTCGAGTGAAGGTCAAATGCTCGGGAGATGTCTCGCACAAGTTCCCAAGATGACACACACGGTCGGGATGGGGGGGGGGGT
>WNGS01165339.1:5984217-5989217 GCA_020271785.1 Procambarus virginalis
GCGGGCCGAAAGAGCAGAACTTATTCCCGCAAGCACAACTAGGTGATTCCACACATCAAAACTGCTACCACTCCAACTTTTACTTCAACTTTTGTAAGGGGAGGGGGGGGGAGGGAGGGAGGGGAAGACCTGTTGTCCGCGCTCCGTTATAATCTCGAAATATGCCGGGATTTTTTAGGGTTACAGCCATGGATTGCTGATCAGTCCTCACAAAGTGCATAGTGACCCGTTGGAAAGTTGAATACAGTCATTAGCAATGGGAACTTTGAGTTAAATAGAGAATAAACGTGGGACCGTGTGGGAACCAGTGCCACGAGGCTATTACGTACGTGCGTTTAGTCGATATATATGAAATATAGTGAACAGTGATACGTGGAACAGTGAAGTGTAATCGGGTAAGGACAACTCGTATATGAGTTGAAAGTGTAGGAGATTTGTGCATAGAATATTATAAATATAGAATAGCGGCAAGAGGCATCATCACGCTAGGCTGTGTTTACACACCAGCCACGAGGCCTACCCAGGGTATGACACGTCCCTCAGTCATAATATACTGGCAATATATAGTGTAATATGCGAATGTGGATCTAGAAATTAGTAAAAAGTAAATTCTATTGCAAGCAAGAAATTAAGCCGAAAATTCCTTGTAGTAATACAGGCAAATAATAAATCGGTTATAAATCAAGTAACTGGAAACTGGTGGCATCCCTTCTGAGACTGTAATGGGACACCTGTACATCACATTGAGACCATCTTCTCTACCATACCCTAAGTACCTGCCCATAAAGTTTGATCAAATGACATAGAACATATTACAAATATACTGTATACATATAATATTATAAAAATATATACATAATATTATAAATAGTAAATTACCGAAGTCAACAAGGGATACATACAATAAAGCACAAATATAATACAATACATCAGACAATGGAGGTGTGTGGGCAAGTGTTTTGTAGCATTGGAAGACGTATTTTAGGGGTCAAGTGTTGCATTTGTAACGCAACATTTTACCTGTACTGTGCAGACTTCTCTACATCATGCACAAACAGACAAGGAATATACGGGGTGGACAAAAATGACAGGTTAATATGGGAAAACATAACCCAACTGATGAATGCCATACCCGAGTCACACACACTAACATTCACAGACAAACTACCAGTGATATATGCGGACTGTGAAAAAACAACACTGGATAACGACCATAACTCAGGAACAGATAATTTAGAGAGCCACAGCAGTAGTGTGGAGGAAGAGGGTATTGTGGTACACAACAACAGCAATATTGCAGAGCCAGGTAATGTAATCAATGAGAGCAACAGTGAGAAAGAGTGTATAATCGAAAGAATTGGGACGAAAAACGGAGATGGCTCCAAATAAGAGGTGGCCAAGACAAGCATAGCAATAAATATCCTGAAAAACCTAAAAGCTGAGAATATTTGCAAATTCTATGCACAAGGAATATACAAATGTGCAAAATGCACTTTTCTGCATCCTCGAAAATGTAAGAACATGTTGGCGAGGGGGACTATGCCGTTTTGGAACAGAGCGCAGATACTTCCACCCTAAACTTTGTAAATTTTCAATTAGTGACAAAAAATGTTACAATCTTCAGTGCCCGGAATTCCACGTGAGAGGTACACAGCGTTATAGACGGGAAGATCAATATGATACTATTAGAGATTTTTTAGAGGAAGGCAGAAACAAAGTAGAACATAAGAGAGAGAGGAACAGGCAGATGGAACCACTGCAGGATTACAGAGGGGGAGGGAGATACCCCACAGGACTGGAATACAAGTCATCATGAAGCACACAGGTACTACACCACACCACACAACACCCGCACTATTACCACAACTGGCCGAACTACTACCAAAACAACCTTGGACCAGGGTACAGAGAGGGGGGGGGGAACTACCAAAGCCCACCAGAAGTGACATGCAATATGGGAACTCATTCATATTTGCAAACATACAAAGCCTAAAATCAAAATCGAGAAATAAAGTTAATAAATGGCCTTTAATAAAATCGAACTCAATATTTGGTGCATTTACAGAAACCCACACAAAAGACCACATGGATAGTGATATCTGGATCCCAAATTATAATCTATATAGATGTGACAGAGTACTTAGGTTAAGTGGAGGAGTAGGTCTGAATATTAAAGAGGAACTGCCTTGCACAAAGCTCCTGAACTCGACCAATGAGGTGGTACTGGTACTTGGAATCAAGGTTGAAAATATAAATCTAATTATTATTTCAATACTGTATACAAACCACTAGATGCAACAGTTGAGGAATTCACTGAGCAGATCCACAAAATAGAGAATATCCTTGATTACCTAGAAAACCCAGTTTCCAGATATTATCTTCCTTGGAGACTTCAGTCTACCCAGTTTAAAATGGGGAATAGTAAACAATAACATTATAGTAAGAAATCAACCTGGAAATAACCAACCACAGGTCAGAGAACTACTGAGATTGTGACAAATTCTCGCTCAATCATCAGATTACAGAACTAGGAACGAAAACACTCTTGACCTGATATTCACAAACAATGATGAGCTAATCAGAGACATTACTGTCTCAGACACTACGTACTCGGACCACAAGATCATTGAAGTGCAAACTAACATTAATAACGGTAGTAGCCCCAAGAGAAACAATAAGCGAGAAGGGTTATTCAATAAATTCAATTTTAATAATAAAAGGATAGACTGGGAGAAAATAAAGAGGGAACTTACAAACATTTAATGGGAAAAATGTTATAAGTAATAAAAATCCTACATAAGGAATAGAAAAACTGACTTCTGAAGCATATGAAGTCTGTCTGAAGAAACATGTTCCTTTGAGGAAAGCCAGAAAGTGGTCCAACGTAGACAGAGAACACAGAGTTCTACAAAAGTTCTACTTAAACAAAATAAGAAAAAATTAACGGAAATGCTTAAGCAGACACGACTTTCCATACAAAGAAGGAATAATTTAAACAGGGAGATTGAAGAAATCGAACAGAGACTGAAGCATTTATATCAGACTGAAGAAAGGCAATTAGAACAGAAAGCAATTCAAGAAATAAAGAAAAACCCAAATATTTCTTCATGTGCTAAATCAAAAGTAAAAACCACTGCCAGTATTGAACCTGTTCATACTAAAGGTTCATACACTGAGGATGACAAGGAAATTTGTGAAATCCTAAAAAAACAGTACGAGGACATGTTTAGCACTCCGATACACAGCATGAAAGTGGAAGATTCGGACAACTTCTTTATGCGTGATATCCAAACACCTGTAAATATAACTGATATCAACACGAGCGTGGCAGATTTTGAAAGAGAAATTGAAAACATCCCCATGCACTCAGCCCCAGGTCCAGACTCATGGAATTCAATATTTATAAAGAAATGAAGTGCCAGTAGCACAGGCACTCAGTATAGTGTGGAGGAAGAGCTTGGACACGGGGGAGATACCAGATGCACTTAAAGTAGCAGCCATAGCCCCTACACAAGGGAGGGAGCAAAGCATTGGCAAAGAATTATAGACCAGTTACACTAATGTCCGTGTATGGGTTGCACTGTGTATGGAGGCAGACTCCATACACAGTTTCAAATGTAGATATGCTAGAGCCCAGTAGGCTCAGAAATCTGTACACCAGTTGATTGACAGTTGAGTACATGCGCACACGCACGTACACGCCCACACGTGATAAAGAGGGTGGGACCAAAGAGCCAGAGCTCAACCCCCGCAAGCACAATTAGGCGAGTACGTACCTCATAGCGGCCGAGTTGTCAGTGCTCGGGAGGCGTAGTCCAAAGGGCTCGGGTTCGATTCCCGGACAAAGCAGAAAGAAATGGGCAGAGATCCTTTCACTTGATGCATCTGTTCACCTAGTAGAACATGTATACCTGGGAGTTATACAGCTGCTGCAGGCTGTGTACTCCCCTTGCCCCCCCTCCCTCCCCCAATGGTCACTATACAACTCGTCTACAACAGTAAACACCATCATTCTGCGACCAACCATATACCTCACTAGTTAGTTGGTTCTGTTACACACCTGCATGCAACACACCTGCATGCAACACACCTGCATGCAACACACCTGCATGCAACACGACGTTATTCCCTGCCATTTTGAAGACACTATTAAGGCCATTAAGTAAATAAATTACTTAAGTCTTCAATATACATTTATGACAAAATATAATAGTACTATAATATATTCAGGAAATATTAATCGTTATATTACAACGTACAAAATCAGCCATGGCAGGCAGCTGCTATTGAGCCATGGCAGGCAGCTGCTATTGAGTCCTGGCAGGCAGCTGCTATTGAGCCATGGCAGGCAGCTGCTATTGAGTCCTGGCAGGCAGCTGCTATTGAGCCATGGCAGACAGCTGCTATTGAGTCCTGGCAGGCAGCTGCTATTGTGCCATGGCAGGCAGCTGCTATTGTGCCATGGCAGGCAGCTGGTATTGAGCCATGGCAGGCAGCTGCTATTGAGCCATGGCAGGCAGCTGCTATTGAGTCCTGGCAGGCAGCTGCTATTGAGCCATGGCAGGCAGCTGCTATTGAGTCCTGGCAGGCAGCTGCTATTGAGCCATGGCAGGCAGCTGCTATTGAGCCATGGCAGGCAGCTGCTATTGAACCATGGCAGGCAGCTGCTATTGAACCATGGCAGGCAGCTGCTATTGAGCCATGGCAGGCAGCTGCTATTGAGCCATGGCAGGCAGCTGCTATTGAGTCCTGGCAGGCAGCTGCTATTGAGCCATGGCAGGCAGCTGCTATTGAGCCATGGCAGGCAGCTGCTATTGAGCCATGGCAGGCAGCTGCTATTGAGCCATGGCAGGCAGCTGCTATTGTGCCATGGCAGGCAGCTGCTATTGAGCCATGGCAGGCAGCTGCTATTGAGTCCTGGCAGGCAGCTGCTATTGAGCCATGGCAGGCAGCTGCTATTGAGCCATGGCAGGCAGCTGCTATTGAGCCATGGCAGGCAG
>WNGS01165339.1:5994217-5999792 GCA_020271785.1 Procambarus virginalis
CATGTTGCACCACATGTTGCACCACATGTTGCACCACATGTTGCACCACATGGTGCACCTTGTCTTTACTGGTATTCACCTTGTGCTCATCACACATGAAATATTAAAAAAAATCCGAACTCTTGAAACACATTATATTGCAAATATCACGGAAACAAAAGAATGTATGCAGAGAATGTCACAATAATATTGTTGAAATAAATAACTAAATCAAATAAATAAGTGAAATAATTAACGTAAAATGCGCCTTTCAAGAAAGGAGCACAGCTCGTAGCAAGGTGGTGGTTGCCACTACTGATGGGGCTTACACTCCTGTCGCTCTCGTCCACTCAAGCACTCTTGTCAAACTGCTCGGGCTCTTAATGACACGGTTAAAGAACACAAAAGTGTCTTGTTGACACGAGCAATACTGTCTTCTGACATGTTAGGTATTCCAATCAATTAAATTCAATAGGTCAATGTCCCAGCAAGATTAAGAAATATTGCCCGAACAAAACTGTATTAATGTTTAAGGTTTTGGGAGTTCTACTCCCCAAGCCCAGCCCGAGACCTGGCTTGACTTGTGGGAGCTTGGTCCACTTCTGGACTGGTCCACTTGGTCCACTTCAGGCTCTGGTTTGAGCCTGCGGGCCGCTCCAAGCGGCCCGCAGGCCCACATATCCACCACAGCCGGGTTGGTCCGACACTTGAAGAAAACTGTCTAGTTTTCTCTTGAAGATGTCCACGGTTGTTTCGGCAATATTTCTTATGCTTGCTGGGAGGATGTTGAACAACCGCGGACCTCTGATGTTTATACAGTGTTCTCTGATTGTGCCTATGGCACCTCTGCTCTTCACTGGTTCTATTCTGCATTTACTTCCATATCGTTTACTCCAGTACGTTGTTATTTTACTGTGTAGATTTGGGACCTGGCCCTCCAGTATTTAACACGTGTATAGTATTTGATATATATCTCGTCTTCTTTCTAACGAGTACATTTGGAGAGCTTTGAGACAATCCCAATAATTTAGGTGCTTTATCGTGTCATATATGGTGTGTGTGTGTGTGTGTATATATATACCGTAAGTCTCGTAACACATGTAACACCACTGTTACATGTGAGGGCTGAATTATGGTAAAACTGAAGATAAGGGAGTTCCACCTATTGGAGTTAGGATAGGCCGGGCCTTCAGGGGAACAATTCCCAAATAAATTATGACTCGACTAAGGGACTGCTTTCTAGTGCAGCTCACCTGACCCTGAACCAGATGGGTGATGGAAACTAGACTAACTGACTAACACTGTCATAATAATAATATATTTATTAAAACATTTATACCAGTTAATCTCCCCAACATTATATAGGGGACATAACACAATGTATGTCGTTTATGTTCTCTGTATTCCTTATATTTCAGCAGTCTCTCCTGCTCCTTCATGAAAAACAGGGCGCTCTTGCCTATCACAGTTGCTGGACCACTATGCCTGGAAGACAGACAAAACGCTGATGTAATTACACAGATTTTGCAAAAGCCTTCGACAAATGTGACCCTGGTGTTATAGCACATAAAATGCGTTCAAAAGAAATTATCGGAAAAATAGGCAGATGGATCTACAATTTCCTGACTAACACAACCCAATGTGTAATAGTCAACAAAATAAAATCCGGACCATCAACCGTGAAGAGCTCAGTCCCCCCAGGGTACTGTGCTTGCTCCAGTACTTTTTCTCATCCTCATATCGGACATAGACAAGAACACAACCTATAGCACTGTATCATCCTTTGCAGATGACACTAGGATTTTCATGAGAGTAGACAATATAGAGGACACGGCAAACCTCCAATCAGATGTAGATCACGTGTTTTAATGGACTACAGAAAATAATATAGTATTTAATAAAGATAAGTTCTAGCTCTTGCACTACCGGGAAAAAAAATGAAAATATAAAAACAGAATCCACGTACAAAACGCAGTCAAATCATAACATAGAACGAAAAAGCAATGTAAAGGATTTAGACGTACTCATGTCTGAAGACCTTACCTATAAAGAACACAATAAAGTAGCCGTCACAACTGCAAGAAAATGACACGTTGGATAACAAGAACTTTTCGAACTAGAGATGCTATACCAATGATGATACTTTTCAAAAGCTAGAGCTCTCTAAGAGTGGAGTACTGCTGCACAATGACGGCCCCCCTTCAAAGCTGGAGAAATTGCTGACCTGGAGAGCGTGCAGAGTTCTTTTACTGTTAGAATCCACTCAGTAAAACATCCTAACTACTGGGGTCAACTAAAATGCCGAAATCCTTATTCTCTTGAGCGCAGGCGGGAGAGATACATAATAATTGACATGTGGAAAATATTAGAAGGGCTGGGCCTGAACCTGCACACAGAAATAACACCACGCGAGACCAGAAGGCATGGCAGAATGTGCAGAATACCCCTCTTGAAAAGCAGAGGTGCAATAGGTACTCTGAGAGTACCTATTGCTATTGCTAGTACTATCATCATCAGAGGCCCGAGATTGTTCAACACGCTTCCACTACACATAAGGGACATAACTGGCCGACCCCTCGCAGTGTTCAAGTGAAAACTCGATAAGCACCTCCAAAGGATACCTGATCAACCAGGCTGTGATTTATACGTCAGGCTGCGAGCAGCCGCGTTCATCAGCCGGGTTGACCAGTCCAGCAACCAGGAGGCCTGGTCGAGGACCGGGCCGCGGGGACGTTGAGCCCTGAAATCATCACAAGGTAATCCCCATGGTAACTGCTCTGAAGGGGACAGTGAGTATTGAGCAGTACTCAAGACGGGACAGCGCAAATGATTTGTAAAGTTCAACCATTGTGATGGGATCCCTGGATTTGAAAGTTCTCGTAATCCATCCCATCATTTTACTGGCTGACGCAATATTTGCTTGGTTATGCTCCCTAAACGTTAGGTCGTCAGACATCATTATTCCCAAATCCTTTACAAGATGCTTTCCTACTATGGACAGATTTGATTGCATTTTTATCCTGTATTATGTTTAAGGTCCTCATTTTTACCGTACCTGAGTATGGAATTTATCACTGTTAAACATCATGTTATTGTCTGCTGCCCAGTCGAAAACTGTTATCTATCTGCTTGTAGTTTTTCAGTGTCTCAACGTAAGTAATTTTCACGCTGATTTTTGTGTCATCTGCAAAAGATGATACGAAGCTGTGACTTGTATTTGAAAATATATCTGAGAGAGAATAAGGAAAGCATGATGCAAGGACTGTTCCTTGAGGTACAGAGCTTTTAACTGTGCTTGGACTCTATTTTATTTATATTAACTATTACTCTTTGTGCTCTGTTCCACAGAAAACTGAGTATCCAGCGTCCTACTTTACCAGTTATTCCCATTAACCTCATTTTGTGTCCTATCACTCCATGGTCACATTTATCGACAGCCTTTGCGAGTCCGTGTATATCACATCTGCATTCTGTTTTTTCTTCTAATGCCTCAGTGATTTTGTCGTAATGGTTAAGTAGCTGTGAGAGGCATGATCTTCCCGCTCTAAATCCATGTGACCTGGGTTGTGAAGGTCATTGGTCTCCATGAAACTAGTGACCTTATTCCTGATCACTCCCTCAAGTCTAGGTGGGGGCGGAGGGCCGAGTGTCTTGCTGGTAATGAAGGAAGCATCCATCTTTGCCGGGGAAGAAGAGTGTAAATGTCCTGATAAGGATGGCAGGAAAAACTATCTATCTGGGGAATTGCCTGCTGCTCATCTTTGAGGGGAGGAGGGGGGGGGGGTTCGTTATTGTATTGTTGCTGTTGATTGAGGGGCACCTCTGATCCCTTGTTTTGTACTGTGCGTGTTTTTAGTGCATATTCGTGCTTGCTTTCTGCTTGCGCGCGCGCGCGCGTGTGCTGTGTGTGTGTGTGTGTGTGTGTGTGTGTGTGTGTGTGTGTGTGTGTGTGTGTGTGTGTGTGTGGTGTGTGTGTGTGTGTACTCACCTAATTGTGCTTGCGGGGGTTGAGATTTGGCTCTTTGGTCCCGCGCTGTGCGTGTGTGTGTGTGTGTGTACTCACTATATGTACTCACCTATATATGTGTGCAGGATCGAGCATTGACTCTTGGATCCCGCCTTTCGAGCATCAGTTGTTTACAGCAATGACTCCTATCCCATTTCCCTATCATACTGGTTTTAAATTATGAATAGTATTGCTTCCACACCTGTTCCTTAAGTGCATTCCATTTTCCCACTACTCTCAGCTAAAAGAAAACTTCCTAACATCTCTGTGACTCATCTGAGTTTCTAACTTCATCCATGTCCCCTCGTTCTGTTACTATTCCGTGTGAACATTTCGTCTATGTCCACTCTGTCAATCCTTGAGTATTTTATACGTTCCTATCATGTCCCCCCTCTCCCTTCTTCTTTCTAGTGTCGTAAGGCATAGTTCCCCCAGGCGCTCCTCATACCCCATCCCTCGTAGCTCTGGGACGAGTCTCGTTGCAAACCTCTGAACCTTTTCAGTTTCATTATGTGTTTCTTTAGATGGGGACTCCATGATGAGGCGGCATACTCTAAGACTGGCCTCACGTAGGCAGTGTAAAGAGCCCTAAATGCCTCTTACTTAGGTTTTGAATGATTTCTAACTTTGCCAGTGTAGAGTACGCTGCTGTCGTTATCCTATTTATATGTGCCTCAGGAGATAGATTAGGGTGTAGTCCACACCCAGGTCTCTTTCGCGCGGTCACAGGTAGCTGTTCCCCTTCATTGTGTACTGTCCCTTTGGTCTCCTATCTCCTAGTCCCATTTCCATAACTTTACATTTGCTCGTGTTGAATTCCAGTAGCCATTTCTCTGACCATCTCTGCAACCTGTTCAGGTCCTCTTGGAGGATCCTGCAATCCTCATCTGTCACAACTCTTCTCATCAACTTGCGTCATCCGCAAACATCGACATGTAGGACTCTACACCCGTAAACATGTCGTTAACATATACAAGAAAATAGAATTGGTCCCAGCACCGATCTTGTGGTACTCACTTGTTACTGTTCGCCAGTCCGACTTCTCGCCCTTACCGTAACTCTTGGGCTCCTTCCTGTTAGGTAGTTCCTTATCCATGCTAGGACCTTCCCCTACCCCCGCCTGCCTCTCGAGTTTGAATAGCAGTTCATGTGCGGTACTGTATCAAAGGCTTTTGGCAGTCCAGAAATATGCAGGTCTGCCCAACCATCTCTGTCCTGTCTTATCCTCGTTATTTTATCATAGAATTCCAGAAGGTTGTTAGGCACGATTCCCTGTCCAGAACCCATGTTGATGCTTGTTCACAAACCTAATGTTCTCCAGGGTGCACACCAGTCGTAGCCTAATTTATCTTTCCAGTATTTTACAGTATTGTGTGTGTGTGTGTGTGTGTGTGTGTGTGTGTGTGTGTGTGTGTGTGTATGTGTGTGTCTGTACACAAAACGAAGCCTGGGGAATGCCAGAAGTATGCACACCAGACTAGTCCAGAGCTGAGAGTATGAGTTACGAGATTTGACTAAACAAGTTAAACTGGAAGAAAGGAGACACATGATTACCACATACAAAATTCGCAGGGAGGGAGGGGGATAGAC
>WNGS01165339.1:6021424-6034169 GCA_020271785.1 Procambarus virginalis
TTTCTCGTGGCAGTGATATTAAAACTGAGGAAAAGACTAAGTGCAATTCTAACTTGTTTACAAGACAGATCGACAGGGCCAGACGTAACGTGAATAGCAGCCGACGGCTGCAATTATGTTGCAACATTCCATAGGTTTATGGCGCCCACACTGGCCGGCCAAGTTGTTGTGTGGCGTGCCTTCACCCCTACCACTGGCCTTCCTGCCCCTCGCCCCATCCCCGTGTGACACTGCACTTGCCCGTGTCACACCAAGCCCCCACGACAGTGTCCCCCAACAGATACAAAACCGGAGATGAAGTGTCAGTGTCGCTCTTCGGTGTCATAAGCCTCCTCCACCACAGGTGACACCACCCTGCCCTCACCCCACCTTCCAGGTAATAATGTATGTCTGCTGGTGTCAGTAATTGCTCCGCAAGCCCAGTTGACACCGACACTTCCCGGTGTCACCTCCCAACCCGCCCTCGCAAATTTAATAAGTCAATATGACTTATTAGTTGCGTGCATAGTGACATACTAAACATAATAGTTTCCCGTGAGAAGCTTCATAGAAAACACCGACCTTACCTAACCTACTTAGTATGTTAAGATATGCATCTTATTGCTTCGTAATTACAATTATTACCTAACCTATACCTGTAATAGGTTAAGTAACAATAGTAATTACGAAGCTATAAGATGCTTATTTTAACATACTAAGTAGGTTAGGTAAGGTCAGTGTTTTCTATGAAGCTTTTCAAGGGAAACTATTATGTTTAGTATGTCACCTATGCACGCAACTAATAAGTCAATATTGACTTATTAAATTTGCGAGGACGGGTTGCACCTCCCTCCTCCCTAAGGACACTACAAGAACACTATGACTCCCGCACGCCCCGCTACCCACAGCCCAGGGGAACAATACAACCGGGCAAGTCCAACTCCATGTGTAAGTAGAGTTTTTGTGTTGGACGCCGCGGAGTCACGGGGCGAGGGCGGTGGAGAGCCAGGGTTCGTGCCCCGGGAGACCCCCACTATTATACTCGCTCCTGCTATATTTCATGTGAGGATGGCTAATGTGTCATCGAGAAAGGGAAGTGGGATAGGAGACAAGGAATAGTGAGCGAAGTTGAACTGTATGGAGGGAAGTTATAGAAGTGGGAGGCAATGAGGAAGGGAGAGAGGGCACAAATAAGTGAGGACGTCTCGGTCTGTATCTTGGTACACTTTCCCTGCTCATCTTCGTCACTCTTACACCATCAGCGGCTGACTGCACCTGCAGCCCTCATCTAAGATGCTTAGTCTTGATGCCGACTCTTTACTTACTAATGTCCTTCTTGATAATGTCTCCGTTTCCTTAGTCAGAAGGCGACTCAGAGCCTTCTTCATCTTTCTCTTTCCACTAATGTCTTCCTCGATCTCATCAGATTCTGTTGACTTTTGCAATGGTAAATATTTCTCCACAACTTGAGTGTGACTCTGGGGTGTCCGGTCCTCCTCCTCCACCTCCCTAGACTGGCGGAGGCTCGCTTCAACTTGTCATAACTTGTTCCTTTCTTCATCACATTCCACTTTATAAAGGGTCCAGTACGGACCGAAACGTCGTCACATAATGGTCCACGACGGACCGAAACGTCGTCACATAATGGTCCACGACGGACCGAAACGTCGTCACATAATGGTCCACGACGGACCGAAACGTCGTCACATATTGGTCCACGACGGACCGAAACGTCGTCACATGATGGTCCACGACGGACCGAAACGTCGTCACATAATGGTCCAGAAAGGACCGAAACGTCGTCACATAATGGTCCAGAAAGGACCGAAACGTCGTCACATAATGGTCTAGGAATGACCGAAACGTCGTTACATTGATCAGTGTGGGGGTTGGGTCATTTGTTTTCACACACACGATTATGAATTATTGTCTTCGGTGTCATAGTAGTTCTTAATGATAGACAAATTCTGGAATACCTATTTAAAGGACGCGTGCTCTTATCTACTCTATCTCCCTCAATCTCTACCTCTCCCTCCGTCTCTACCACTCCCCCAATCCTCAGCGCCCGCAACCATAACAAAGATATCACCTGTAATTCAGAGTGCTGACAGGTGAGCCACAGTCTAGGACAGTCAGTGTTGTAGGGAGTGGGTCACTAGTACAGTGTTGCAGGGAGTGGGGCACTAGTGCAGTGTTGCAGGGAGTGGGGCACTAGTACAGTGTTGCAGGGTGTGGGGCACTAGTACAGTGTTGCAGGGAGTGGGGCACTAGTGCAGTGTTGTAGGGAGTGGGTCACTAGTGCAGTGTTGTAGGGAGTGGGTCACTAGTGCAGTGTTGTAGGGAGTGGGGCACTAGTACAGTGTTGTAGGGTGTGGGTCACTAGTACAGTGTTGCAGGGAGTGGGGCACTAGTGCAGTGTTGCAGGGTGTGGGGCACTAGTACAGTGTTGCAGGGAGTGGGGCACTAGTGCAGTGTTGCAGGGTGTGGGGCACTAGTACAGTGTTGCAGGGAGTGGGGCACTAGTGCAGTGTTGCAGGGAGTGGGGCACTAGTGCAGTGTTGTAGGGAGTGGGGCACTAGTGCAGTTTGTAGGGAGTGGGGCACTAGTGCAGTGTTGTAGGGTGTGGGGCACTAGTGCAGTGTTGCAGGGTGTGGGGCACTAGTACAGTGTTGTAGGGTGTGGGTCACTAGTACAGTGTTGTAGGTGTGGGGCACTAGTGCAGTGTTGTAGGGTGTGGGGCACTAGTACAGTGTTGCAGGGTGTGGGGCACTAGTGCAGTGTTGCAGGGTGTGGGGCACTAGTGCAGTGTTGCAGGGTGTGGGTCACTAGTACAGTGTTGCAGGGTGTGGGGCACTAGTACAGTGTTGCAGGGTGTGGGTCACTAGTACAGTGTTGCAGGGTGTGGGGCACTAGTGCAGTGTTGTAGGGTGTGGGGCACTAGTGCAGTGTTGCAGGGTGTGGGCACTAGTGCAGTGTTGTAGGGTGTGGGGCACTAGTACAGTGTTGCAGGGTGTGGGGCACTAGTACAGTGTTGTAGGGTGTGGGGCACTAGTGCAGTGTTGCAGGGTGTGGGGCACTAGTACAGTGTTGCAGGGTGTGGGGCACTAGTACAGTGTTGCAGGGTGTGGGGCACTAGTGCAGTGTTGTAGGGAGTGGGTCACTAGTACAGTGTTGTAGGGAGTGGGGCACTAGTACAGTGTTGCAGGGTGTGGGGCACTAGTACAGTGTTGTAGGGAGTGGGGCACTAGTGCAGTGTTGTAGGGTGTGGGGCACTAGTACAGTGTTGCAGGGTGTGGGGCACTAGTGCAGTGTTGCAGGGAGTGGGGCACTAGTGCAGTGTTGTAGGGTGTGGGGCACTAGTACAGTGTTGCAGGGAGTGGGGCACTAGTACAGTGTTGTAGGGTGTGGGGCACTAGTACAGTGTTGCAGGGAGTGGGGCACTAGTACAGTGTTGCAGGGTGTGGGGCACTAGTACAGTGTTGTAGGGAGTGGGGCACTAGTGCAGTGTTGCAGGGTGTGGGGCACTAGTGCAGTGTTGCAGGGAGTGGGGCACTAGTGCAGTGTTGCAGAGAGTGGGGCAAGGGAAGCTAGAGACCAAGAGTGAGAGGAGGAAGGACTAGCGACAGGGTTGGTACGCGTACACTCCTCAACACACACCGTGATACACTAACCATTTGAGAATTTCCTGTTACTCCAAGGACAATGACAGACTACCTCACACCCTCCGTCATCTGTACACACCTCCTGAGTGTCTACACATTACACACATGGTGTACACAAAAGGCAGTGAGGGTGGGGGGTGAGACACGGGGGGGGGGGGAAGGAGAAAGACACCCCCCCAACAAAAACAAAAACACACACATTTATTATTTAATAAATTATTTATCTATTTACCACAAGGGGCACACGCACAAGGGGACACAGGTGGAAACAGTGCCCAAATGAGCCACAGAGATATTAGAAAGAACTCTTTTAGTGTCACAGTGGTTGACAAATGGAATGCATTAGGAAGTGATGTGGTGGAGGCTGACTCCATACACAGTTTCAAATGTAGATATGATAGAGCCCAGTAGGCTTAGGTACCTTAGGGAGCCGGTCGGCCGAGCGGACAGCACGCTGGACTTGTGATCCTGTGGTCCTGGGTTCGATTCCAGGCGCCGGCGAGAAACAATGGGCAGAGTTTCTTTCACCCTATGCTCCTGTTACCTAGCAGTAAAATAGGTACCTGGGTGTTAGTCAGCTGTCACGGGCTGCTTCCTGGGGTTGGAGGCCTGGTCGAGGACCGGACCGCGGAGACATTAAAAGCCCCGAAATCATCTCAAGATAACTTGTACACCAGTTGATTGACAGTTAAGAGGCGGGACCAAAGAGCCAGAGCTCAACCCCCGCAAGCACAAATATGGGAGTACACACACAGTGTTCCCTCGCCTTCTCTCCCCCGTACCTACCTCAGGTAAAATATTGTGGCACAGTATCGGCCACCTCCCCCACCCCCCAACCCCCCTCCAGCACCCCAGGGGAAATCACCAGGCAAGGCTGACGAGCGCTCCACCAACAACCGAACACGCCTCCATTAAAAGGTCACAGTCAGACTATTGCTTCAAGCGTTGGCAGTGTCCAGAGAACCACACTCACACCACCACACGATGCTAAGTGTGGTGGCCAGACTCTGAACCAGTCAGAACCAAGCACTGAAGGCACACCTGAGCAAGCTTACCAAATATCAGTCAACATAGTATGTAGTTATGATGAGGTAGAACATGTATGAGGGAAACACCGTCTTCAATCACCTCATACTTACTCATACTTCTGTATGGATACCTGTGAGTTAGGCAGCTGGTGTAGACTGCAACTTTTGCAAGGTCAGTATATGCTGTGGTTGTTAGATACACAAACATACACGCACATGAACACACACACACACACACACACACACACACACACACACACACACACACACGCCCCGTCCCAAGTGAGGAGAGTAATGACTAGCAACCAATCCTTACTGCTCGTCTCATCTGTAATAAACACCTCTGTACATGTTCCCATACCAAACACTGTCGAATTTCCATATACTCTTCTGTTAACTATAGAGCTCCTGCCAA
The DNA here is from genome assembly GCA_020271785.1 of Procambarus virginalis. Classification (NCBI taxonomy): domain Eukaryota; kingdom Metazoa; phylum Arthropoda; class Malacostraca; order Decapoda; family Cambaridae; genus Procambarus; species Procambarus virginalis. The sequence goes on from WNGS01165339.1 coordinate 6,026,509, forward strand.
ACAGTTCTTAGTTTGGCAACTATTTGTTTTGCCAAATCTCTCAGTTTTGACCAAGTTGAACCAGCAAACATTGTTGAGACCTGCTTAACACAGAAGTATTGCTTATCATTGAGTGATATGTATATATTTTTTATCAAGTATGCAAATTAGCTGTGAAATGGTGTAATGTCCTCTCTAAATATTTCTCTTTATAAATGGTCAAACAAGGTGCAGTTCTTAGTCCAATATTATTTGTTGTCACGCGTGATCCATTGTTGGAAGAGTTAAGAGCCAGTAGGCTCTCAGCTCTTAAGGGATGTCACATAGGCAGTACTGAGGTCAATGTTCTACCTAATAATCAAGTTGTACTCGCACCCACTAAACCTGCTATGGAAACCTTGATAGGAATGTGTGACAGATATAGTGTAGAATACAATCTTCCGATCAATCCACCCAAATGTGCCTAGTTCCCTTTAACTCACAGGAATCGTTTTATAATGTTATGATCCCAANCAATATTAAGCACCTCTCAGAAAATAAGGCATTAATTAAATAATTAGACTTTAAAAATGCCTTCAACCAGGTAAAAATGGGATGTGGTATTAGAAGCAGTTCCGACAAGCTTTCCTTGTCTGCTTCCCTTCGTTTTAAGCAGGGTACAGTAGGGCACGACACTGTTGTTTGGGGCTACCTTACCTTGAGGTGCTTCCCGGGCTTATCGTCCCCGCGGCCGGTCGTCGACCAGGCCTCCTGGTTGCTGGACTGATCAACCAGGCTGTTGGACGCGGCTGCTCGCAGCCTGACGTATGAGTCACAGCCTGGTTGATCAGGTATCCTTTGGAGGTGCTACCAGTTCTCTCTTGAACACTGTGAGGGGTTGCCAGTTATGCCCCTTATGTATAGCGGAAGCGTGTTGAACAGCTCGGGCCTCTGATGTTGATAGAGTTCTCTCTGAGAGTACCTGTTGCACCTCTGCTCTTCAACGGGGGAATTTTGCACATCCTGCCATGCCTTCTGGTCTCATGTGATGTTATTTCTGTGTGCAGGTGTGGGACCAGTCCCTCTACTATTTTTCTACGTATAGATTATTATGTATCTCTCCCGCCTGCGCTCAAGGGGAGTACAGATTTAGGCTCTTTAGTCGATCCCAATAGTTTAGATGTTTTACTGAGTGCATTCTAGCAGTAAAGGATCTCTGCACGCTCTCTAGGTCAGCAATTTCTGCAGCTTTGAAAGGGCTGTCATTGCGATCAGTACTCCACTCTAGAGAGCACAAGCTTGAAAACTGTCATCATCGGTATAGCATCTCTAGTGTGAAAAGTTCTTGTTATCCCACCTGTCATTTTTCTTGCAGTTGTGACGGCTACTTTATTGTGTTCTTTAAAGGTAAGGTCTCCGACATGAGTACACCAGATCCTTTACATTGCCTGAAAACTCAGTTGCATATATGCCTGGAGACCGTTCTGGCTTGTCGCATTTGTGTTCCTCAACGTGTGCCCAAAGAATGAGGTGATTTGATAAAATACCATGCCCAAGATTACCACAGAGTGCCGGCGGGGGGATGGGGAATTAGCCTCGGCTACCATCCTCTTTTTCCGGTCGTGTTGGTCGAGTGGTTAAGGGATCCTGTAATCAGCTGCATGCTTCTGGCAGTATGAGTTCGAGTCACTTCTGGGGTGTGCGTTTTCAGTGCATATATGCCTGGAGATCGTTCAGGCTTGTTTGCATTATATATATATTTATATATATAGAATATTATATATATATATATATATATATATATATATAAATTTAAATTGATCATATAATTAAGTTAACATTGCTTACTTAGTTATCTTTTATCATAAAAGTTTTATCATTTTGAACTATCTTTAGCACTTAGTTACTAGTACTTGGACCACATTTAAAGTAATTTAATATCATAACTCTATAATACTAATATTGTGCTTATTAGTATATGAAATTTACTGTATAGTTATGGTGCTGGACTGTACATTGTTTAGATCCTGATTTTAAACAGAACCAGTGTTCAGTTATAGAACTGAATTTATTAAATCTTATCCTTGTATTAACAATACAAGCTGATGTGTAAAAATTGTCTTCAGGTGGATTGTGGATCTTCAATCAACTTCTCCATTCATCCTTATGGACCTCACCTGCCTCTTACAGCCCACAGTCTGTCATTATGAAAGAGGAGCTAGGATTTACGACCCTAGCTAGGGACTTTAGTTGAATTAATTTGCATACAGTAATTTTTAATTTAGTACAGTACAAGTCCCTAGTAGTTCTCCTCATTATATTAATCCCGACAGTTTTTCCCACAACATCTACTGTGAAGAGCTCAGTCCCCCCCAAGGTACCGTACTTGCTCCGGGAATTTTTTTCATCTAAATATCAGACATAGACAAGAATACAAACTACAGTACTGTATCATCATTTGCAGATGACACTATGATTTTCATGCGAGTAGACAATACAGAGGACACGGCAAACCTCCAATCTGATGTAAATCACGTCTTTTAAAGGGCTACTGATAATAATAATAATATGATAACTTATTTAATGAACATAAGTTCCAGCTCCTGCACTATGGAAAAGACGAATATATAAGAACGTCAAAACGTCAAAAACCATACATAAAAATAGTCAAATCACACTATAGAACAAAAGAGCAATGTAAAGGATCTCGGAGTAATCATGTCGGAAGACCTTACCTGTACAAAACACAATAAAATAGCTGTCATGACTGCAACAAAAATGACAGGTTGGATAACAAGGATCTTCCAAACATGGCACCAATAATAATATTTTTTAAGACACTTGTGCTCTCTAGAGCGGAATATTGTTGCACACTAACAGCCCCATTCAGAGCCGGAGAAATTGCTGATTTAGAGAGTATGCAAAGATCCTTTACTACTAGAATCCACTATATAAGTCATCTTGATTATTGGGACCGATTAAAAGTTCTAAATCTGTATTCTCTACAGTGCAGGCGAGAGAGATGCATAATAATCAACACGTGGAAGATATTAGAGAGACTGAGTTCCAAATCTGAACACTGAAATAACACCACATGAGACCTGCAGGCATGGCAGGATGTGAAAAAAATGCGTTGAAAATAAGGGGCATAACTGGCCGACCCCTCGCAGAGTTCAAGAAAAACTTGACAATTGCCTCCGAAGAATACCTGATCATATGTTACGCTGCGAGCAGCTACGTCCAACAGTCTGGTTGACCAGACAACAAACCGGGAGGCCTGGTCGGAGACCGGGCCACGGGGTAATTGATCCCGGAAGCTACACAAGATACCCACAAGGTTGGTAGGTCGGTATCCCATCCAGGGATAATTTCCCATTTTCTATCCATGGATGGGATAGAGAATGCGGGGCGATAGACGAGGTAAGGAAAGAGTATTATAAAAACAATCATTATAAAAGCTGTATTACCATATCAACTTACAAGAACAGTAAGTACCAAAAGACATTATTATAGTGCTGGCTAGATCAGTGGACCTCCACACACCCTCCCCTGAGCTCCACTACTACCTAAGTATCCACACAAAAATACTGAGTTTTTAAAGGAAACTTAGCCGGGAAAATGTGGGCTTTCCCGGAAAAACTGAAGCTTTGCACCAGATGTGATGGAGGTGAAAAACCACCCGGCTGGTTGGGTCTTCTCCCTCCGGCCAGGCTACAGTTTTCCCCGCCTGTGCTCGCGGCCTCAAAAAACACCCTCCTAGGGGGGATCCTCCTCCACGGCTACACAGCCAAATAGCGAGGTACATTGAGAAAGAGACAAGTCTGGGAGCGCACCATGTCATTTTTCAACAGCAGTGGTTACAAAATTTTGACAAACAAATTTTCTAGCATCCTGATAAACACCATTCTCTTGTATGACCGGCCCCCGTCATTTATCTAGAGTGTAGACAAGGTAGAGAGCCGTATGAGAAGCCCCATCTCTAGTGATGGTCCACTCTGGTTGGACCAGTCACTACACCAGGGCCTTCCAATATGTCGGCAGCTTTACTGTTATGCATAAGGCCAATGTTTTCAGGGTGCCCAAACTGTGCCAACTTAATGGACAAGCATCAGCCGACAACAACACTGGGCATTCGGTCGTCAACAGCCCCTCGCAGCTTGTGCCCTGTTAAAGAGTCATGTCATCAGCGATCATTCATTACCAGTCTCACTTCCACTTGCAACTTGTTCGCTCAACATGCAGATAGGTACGAGCTCAAGTCACCCCGCCATATGAAGGCTCGACATATTTGGATCACCTTCATCCTGTACCTAACATGATTATCACATTAAAGTTTCAAGGGTGAGACTTCAGATGAACGAGCGTCAATAACTGGTCTTAACTTGAGGTTTCTTCAGGAACATCAACACTATTCATAAGGCCCCGCGTCTCAGTTTAAACAAAACAAGAGATCGTTATATATTTCAAACTGGAACTATACTCCAACTAAAACAACTTTTGACTATAATTACAAAACATGATGCAGTATTGCCGGGTCAGCGGTGAGAGGCGCATGCCCTGGACAAGAAGGATGGCAGCCCTGCTTGATGGGGTTGTGGGAGTTGTTCTAATCCCTAAGCCCAGCCCGATGCCAGGCTTGACTTGTGAGAGTTTGGTCCACCAGGCTGTTGCTTGGAGCGGCCCGCGGGCCCTCATATCCACCACAGCCCGGTTTTTCCGGCACTCTTTGAAGAAAACTATCTAATTTTCTCTTGAAGATGTCCACGGTTGTTCCGGCAATATTTCTTATGCTTGCTGGGAGGATGTTGAACAACCGTGAACCTCTGATGTTTATACAGTGTTCTCTGATTGTGCTTATAGCACCCGCCTTGTTCTTCACTGGTTCTATTCTACATTTTCTTCCAAATCGGTCACTCCAGGATGTTGTTATTTTACTGTGTAGATTTGGGACCTGGCCCTCCAGTATTTGCCACGTGTATATTATTTGATATCTCTCTCGTCTTCTTTCTAGCGAGTACATTTGGAGAGCTTTGAGACGATCCCAATAATTTAGGTGCTTTATCGCATCTATGTATACTGTATATGTTCTTTGTCCCTCTATTTCTCCAATCTCTCCTACTCTGAAGGGGGAAGTGAGTACTGAGCAGTACTCGAGACGGGACAACACAAGTGACTTGAAGAGTACAACCATTGTGATGGGATCCCTGGATTTAAAAGTTCTCGTAATCCATCCTATCATTTTTCTGGCTGACGCAATATTTGCTTGGTTATGCTCCCTAAACGTTAGGTCGCCAAACATTATTATTCCCAAATCCTTGACATGCTGTTTACCTACTATGGAAACAATCAGAGAACACTGTATAAACATCAGAGGTCCGCGGTTGTTCAACATCCTCCCACCGAGCATAAGAAATACTGCCGGAACAACCGTGGACATCTTCAAGAGGAAACTAGATTGTTTCCTCCAAGGAGTGCCGGACCAACCGGGCTGTGGTGGGTATGTGGGCCTGCGGGCCGCTCCAAGCAACAGCCTAGTGGACCAAACTCTCACAAGTCAAGCCTGGCCTCGGGCCGGGCTTGGGGAGTAGAACAACTCCCAGAACCCCATCAACCAGGTATGGGCACATTTGATTGTGTTTTGTACCCTGTATTATGTTTAGGGTTCTAATTTTTATCGTACCTGGAATTTATCACTGTTAAACATCATGTTATTTTCTTCTGCCCAGTCGAAAACTTTATTAATATCTGCTTATAGTTTTTAAATGTCTTCAGCAGAGGTAATTTTCAAGCTGATTTTTGTGTTATCTGCAAAGGATAATACGAAGCTGTGCCTTGTAATTTTGTGTATGAGAATAATGAAAAGCAGTGATACAAGGACTATACCCTGAGGTACTGAGCTTTTAACTGCGCTTGTACTCGATTTTATTTGGTTAACTGTTACTTTTTGTGTTCTGTTCGACATAAAATTGAGTATCCACAGTCCTACTTCACCAGTTATTCCCATTCACCTCATTTTGTGTGCCATCACTCCATGGTCACATTTATTGACTGCCTTTGCGAAATCCGTGTGTACCAGATCTGCATTGTTTTTCTTCCAATGCTTCTGATTTTGTCGTAGTGATCGAGTAGCTGTAAGAGGAACGATCTTCCCGCTCTAAATGAATGTTGACCTGGGTTGTGGAGGTCATTGGTCTCCAGGACACTGATGACCTGACTCCTGATCACTCTCCCAAATACTTTTATTATGTGGGACGTTAGTGCAACTGGTCTATAATTCTTTGCCAATGTTTTGCTCCCCCCCTTTGTGTAGAGGGGTTATGTCTGCTGCTTTAAGCGCATCTGGTATCTCCCCCGTGTCCAAGCTCTTCCTCCACACTATACTGAGTGCCTGTGCTACTGGCACTTTGCATTTATTTATACATATTGAACTCCATGAGTCTGGACCTGGGGCTGAGTGCATGGGGATGTTGTCAATTTCTCTTTCAAAATCTGCCACACTCGTGTTGATATCAGTTACATGTACAGGTGTTTGGATATCACGCATAAAGAAGTTGTCCGGATCTTCCACTTTCATGCTGTTTATCGGAGTGTTAAACATACGCTCCCTCCTCACTATACTACACCTAGCAACGCCTCAAACGCTACAAGACTTCTGTTATTTCCAGGTATACGACACTGTGGCAGCGTTCAGTGTCACCCGGAACACATGCACGGAGGGAAGAGCCCCAGCTGGCCTTGCTACAAAAACAACCTGCTTGCGCCAGATGCAGATATTCATCACCAGGCAACAGCTGGGGACCACACGCTCTATGACGTCAACTGACACACCCGAGCAGTTGGGGATTCAGGCAGGACAAGCGTGTGGTAAACACCAGTACAATAGTGAAGGTTTAATGGGTCGGTAAGGGGCAGGGGAGTGAGGAACACAGGAGGGAAGATGAGAGGGGGAGGAGGGGGGAGGATTACATGGGGAGAAGAGAGGAGGGGGAGAAGGTGGGATTGCGAAAGAGGGTGACACTCGTATTTACTATTTGTGTTTCCAGGATGGAGCTGTTAGCTCTTGGACCCCGCCTTTCTCACCACTGGTTTATTATATTGACTCCCGACCTATTTTCCCTATATTATCTAAATATATTTCTCTAACACACACACACACACACACACCTTAACAATGCAGGTCGTAGCAGCTGTCTAACTCGCAGGTTCCAATTTACAGTTAGGTGAACAGACCATCAGATGAACGAACTACATTTGTTTATGCTTCGGTCGGGAATCGAACCCAGGCGGTTAGAACTACAACCTACGAGCGCTGTCCGCTGGGCCGCGAGCCCCCTACAGGTTAGTAAGTAGCATTATGGTGGGGGTCCACACCCATTACAGTAAGGGGGGGGTCCACACCCATTACAGTCAGGTGGGGGTCCTCTGAGTGAGAAGGAATTTATCAGGGGAAAGCGCCAATCCATTACGACTATATATATAGCACTGGGAAGGGGGGTCAGGATAAGGATTTGGGATGGGACGGTAGAGGGGGGAAGGAATGGTGTCCAATCACTTGGACGGTCGGGGATTGAACGCTGACCTGCATGAAGCGAGACCGTCGCTCTCCCGTCCAGCCCAAGTGGTTGGACCCTCTGAGTGAGAGTGAGAGGAAACGTGATCAATAGGCGAGAAATACAGGTGAGGGGGGCCAGGTGAGGGGGAGC
>WNGS01165339.1:6100917-6118367 GCA_020271785.1 Procambarus virginalis
ATAGTTTCCCTTATTTTCTACGTTGTGGACAATAGCGTACCAAATGAGGCGCATTAGTTGAGAGTACGGATTGAATTGTATCATGAAGTTACATCAATAGACTCACCCTCAGTATTGTACATACGAAATTCAAATGCAGTTAGGTTCAGTTGCGAGATGTACTCACCTTGTTGTATTCGCTTAGTTGTGCTTGCGGGGGTTAGCTATGGTTCTTTGGTCCCGCCTTCAACCGTCAATCACTGATGTACAGATTCCTGAACCTACTGGCTCTATCATATCTACAGTTGAAACTGTGTGTGAAGTCAGCCTCACCCCATCACTGCCCTAATGCATTCCACCTGTTAACTACTCTGACACTGAAAGTGACACTAAGACGTGTGTCGTGAGCATTGTACATCACGTTAAACTTATCTTCGTTAAACCACCGTATTATTTTTTGTAGCCCATACAAAAAAAAACCTGATTTACGTCTGATGGAGGTTTGCCGTGTCCTCTATGTTGTCTACTCTCATAAAAATCCTAGTGTCATCTGCAAAGGATGATACAGTACTATAGATTGTCTCCTTGTCTGTGGCCGATATGAGGATGAGAAAAAGTACTGGAGCAAGCACAGTACCCTGGGGGACTGAGCTCTTCACGGTTGATGGACCGGATTTTATTTTATTGACTTTGTTCTGTTAGTCAGGAAATTGTAATCCATCTGCAGAGGTTGTTAACATTTAATGCAGGTACCTGATGTCAGAAGTCTGCAGCATCTGAAGGAGGCATTCGGATAAAATTCTGTGTTAAGTTTTACTTACAAGATGGAGAGTGAAGGGAAGCTGCCGTTTCTAGATGTAACAGTCATGGAAAGGAATGAAGGCTTCCACACTGCAGTCTACACTAAGGAAACATAGGAATGTGCCCTAATGCCAGTAGTGACTACACGGACAGGTACAAGAGGAGTGTTGTCAACGTTTACGTCGAAAGGGCTCTCACTCACAGCTGTGGTTGGAAGCAGGTCGATGATGAACTCTGTAGGGTAAGGCAGGTCCTAGTTAAGAATTGCTTCCCTAACGCTTATGTTGAAGACATCATAAAAGGAAAGGTGAAACGCCACGCAACCTCTGAAGAGTCAACACAACACTTATACCCCCTATTAGACTGTTTTACAGGAACTTCTTTTCGACGGCTCATAAAACGGAGGAAAGGGTCCTGAAATATATTATTAATTGAAACGTTATCCCCCACAGACAAAAATCAGAAGAAAATTGACAATTTATTAAAAAAAAAACAAGAAAACGTCCAACCTACTTATGAAGAACTCTCCAGACACCAAACAGAACGCCTTGAAGGAAACCAACGTCGTCTATGCCTTCACATGCCCACTTGGGGACTGTAAGCCCCAAAGATCTCAGTATATAGGCAAGACAACAACGTCTCTTTCTATGCGATTAACAATGCACAAACAACAGGGCTCCATCAAGGAACATATAATCTCCTCACAACCAGACCATCATCAGAGAAATCTTAACAAGCAATACTAAAATCATTGATAAATACAGCGATAGCAGGCGGCTTGACATCAGCGAGGCACTACACATCAAAAAGTCAACTCCAGCAATCAACAGCCAATTAACACAACTATATTCTACCTACTTCAAGACCCCGAACCAACATACAAGCAGCAAGAGCAATATAGCAATATAGAAGCAGCAAATATGCAATATACCCATTGATCGTTCTGTATTTTGTCACCTCACCCAAAATATTTGTCTTATCACCTCACCCAAAAACGAATATAAGGATGAAATGATGTGTGTAAAAAGCTGTCTTTGAAAATGTGAAGTCCTTGCGAAACGCTTTTAGGCGTCAGACCATAAATAAAAATGTGAAAAGGAACTTTGGAGAGTTATTTTTTCAATTACCCTCGACAGTGAAGAAAAACGTAAAAAATTTTGAGAAGATTCGTGTTAGAATCATTAATCTTATCTTTTCGGTCATATTCAGCATGTGTTTACAAGAAAGACTGCTACCAATATATATATATATATATATATATATATATATATATATATATATATATATATATAATGTATATGTATGTATATATATATATATATGTATATATATGTATATGTATATGTATATATATATATATATATATATATATATACATATATATATATATATATATATATATATATATATATAATATATATATAAATGTGTGTGTGTGTGACTTGTAAGTGCAGAATAATCGCAAAGAGAAATGGGAACTTCATTAAGTACTTTCGTGACCAATAGCACACATGGCGAGGCGAGCTGACCAAAACAATTTAAAGTAAAGCCATACGTTGAAAAACCTAATCCGAGACAAGCCAATTAATTAATGTCAAACGTACGAGTTAACGCATAATTACTTGGTTATCTTGAGATGATTTCGGGGCTTTAGTGTCCCCGCGGCCCGTCCTCAACCAGCCTCCACCCCCAGGAAGCAGCCCGTGACAGCTGACTAACACCCAGGTACCTTTTTTACTGCTAGGTAACAGGGCATAGGGTGAAAGGAACTCTGCCCATTGTTTCTCGCCGGCGCCTGGCATCGAACCCAGGATCACAAGTCCACGCGGGCTGTCCGCTCGGCCGACCGGCTCCCGGCTAATTGCATTAATTATTGTTTAATTACCTACAACATCCATCTATATTTTGTGATGCATCCAATATAAAGCTCCGCCATTGACCCCATGAGTTAACACACCTTCAGCTCTTCACTCCTCAGCTCGGAGTATGAGAGAGCTCCTTTCCTCATAATATGTTAATGTGATTTATAATCTTAAATGTCATTTGCAAGATTAATTACTTTGTAATTTATCTATTGTTGGCCGATTTCAGAATTGTTAATCAGATGTGAGATTATAATTATTACTAATTATTATTTTTAGATTTAACATCCTTACACTTGCGCGCCTGCCGCACGTGGATACAAGCCACATGGTTCACGAGACCGGCTCGCCATGGATCCTAAAACCTATGCTAACCTCACCTAACCTTCCCTTGTGACCCAGACATTGTATACATTTAGCTACAGAATTTCTTTATTTTTTCCAGCCCGAAGCCGACGGAGAACCCTCTGGAAGGCTGGAAAAAATAAGAATTCTTGTAGCTAATGTATACAATGTCTGGGTCACAAGGGAAGGTTAGTGAGGTTAGCATAGGTTTTAGGATCCATGGGCGAGCCGTCTCGTGAACCATGTGGCTTGTATCCACGTGCGGCAGGCGCGCAAGTGTAAGGATGTTAAATCTAAAAATAATAATTAGTAATAATTATAATCTCACATCTGATTAACAATTCTGAAATCGCCACAATAGATAATTACAAAGTATTATCTTTGCAAATGACATTTAAGATTATAATCACATTAACATAATTATGAGGAAAGGAGCTCTCTCATACTCCGAGCTGATGAGTGAAGAGCTGAAGGGTTGTTAACTCATGGGGTCAATGGCGGAGCTTTAATATTGGATGCATCACAAAATATAGATGGATTTGTAGGTAATAAAACATAATTAATGCAATTAGCCGGGAGCGGTCGGCCGAGCGGACAGCACGCTGGACTTGTGATCCTGGGTTCGATGCCAGGCGCCGGCGAGAAACAATGGGCAGAGTTCCTTTCACCCTATGCCCCTGTTACCTAGCATAAAAAAGGTACCTGGGTGTGTCAGCTGTCACGGGCTGCTTCCTGGGGGGAGGCCTGGTTTGGACCGGGCCGCGGGGACACTAAGCCCCGAAATCATCTCAAGATAACCAAGATAATTATGCGTTAACTCGTACGTTTGACATTAATTATTGGCTTGTCGGATTAGGTTTTTCACACGTATGGCTTTACTTTAAATTGGTTTTTGGTCATCTCGCCTCGCCATGTGCTATTGGTCACGAAAGTACTTAATGAAGTCCCATTTCTCTTTGCGATTATTCTGCACTTACAAGTCACACACACACATTTTATATATATTATATATATATTATATATATATATATATATATATATATGTATATATATATATATATATATATATATATATATACATATACATATACATATATATACATATATATATATATATACATACATATACATATATATATATATATATATATATATATATATATATATATATATATATATATATATATTGGTAGCAGTCTTTCTTGTAAACACATGCTGAATATGACCGAAAAGATAAGATTAATGATTCTAACACGAATCTTCTCAAAATTTTTTACGTTTTTCTTCACTGTCGAGGGTAATTGAAAAAATAACTCTCCAAAGTTCCTTTTCACATTTTTATTTATGGTCTGACGCCTAAAAGCGTTTCGCAAGGACTTCACATTTTCAAAGACAGCTTTTTACACACATCATTTCATCCTTATATTCGTTTTTGGGTGAGGTGATAAGACAAATATTTTGGGTGAGGTGACAAAATACAGAACGATCAATGGGTATATTGCATATTTGCTGCTTCTATATTGCTATATTGCTCTTGCTGCTTGTATGTTGGTTCGGGGTCTTGAAGTAGGTAGAATATAGTTGTGTTAATTGGCTGTTGATTGCTGGAGTTGACTTTTTGATGTGTAGTGCCTCGCTGATGTCAAGCCGCCTGCTATCGCTGTATTTATCAATGATTTTAGTATTGCTTGTTAAGATTTCTCTGATGATGGTCTGGTTGTGAGGAGATTATATGTTCCTTGATGGAGCCCTGTTGTTTGTGCATTGTTAATCGCATAGAAAGAGACGTTGTTGTCTTGCCTATATACTGAGATCTTTGGGGCTTACAGTCCCCAAGTGGGCATGTGAAGGCATAGACGACGTTGGTTTCCTTCAAGGCGTTCTGTTTGGTGTCTGGAGAGTTCTTCATAAGTAGGTTGGACGTTTTCTTGTTTTTTTTTTAATAAATTGTCAATTTTATCTTCTGATTTTTGTCTGTGGGGGATAACGTTTCAATTAATAATATATTTCAGGACCCTTTCCTCCGTTTTATGAGCCGTCGAAAAGAAGTTCCTGTAAAACAGTCTAATAGGGGGTATAAGTGTTGTGTTGACTCTTCAGAGGTTGCGTGGCGTTTCACCTTTCCTTTTATGATGTCTTCAACATAAGCGTTAGGGAAGCAATTCTTAACTAGGACCTGCCTTACCCTACAGAGTTCATCATCGACCTGCTTCCAACCACAGCTGTGAGTGAGAGCCCTTTCGACGTAAACGTTGACAACACTCCTCTTGTACCTGTCCGTGTAGTCACTACTGGCATTAGGGCACATTCCTATGTTTCCTTAGTGTAGACTGCAGTGTGGAAGCCTTCATTCCTTTCCATGACTGTTACATCTAGAAACGGCAGCTTCCCTTCACTCTCCATCTTGTAAGTAAAACTTAACACAGAATTTTATCCGAATGCCTCCTTCAGATGCTGCAGACTTCTGACATCAGGTACCTGCATTAAATGTTAACAACCTCTGCAGATGGATTTACAATTCCTGTTTACACATAGAACACGAGTGAACGTCTAATACCCTACACATACACAAGACTATACAATGGGTACAGGCTGGAGTAATGGGGTACAGCCAAACAATGAGTACATGTTGAGTAATGATCAATGGTTGATAGTGACAGTGGTGACTGTTGCAGGTATGGTGATAGTGGTGGTGGAATGGGCGCAGGGAGCGGCGGGAAGGTCACCAGCGTTGTGTCTGGGGGGCGAGTGTACCTTGTGTTAGCATGGTGACGGATGGGATACTGGTCAATAACACCACCCAAGTCACAATCCCTTAAAAAGCCTCGTCTGAGTATAAATTAAAGCACCCAAATGTTGACGTTGTGTACGGATCGACCTCGACATTTTAGGAGAGTTTGCTTGCATTTTTCCTGGTGAGGCAACACCGTTCCAATTTTACGAAATGGCAAATTGGGAGAACAGGTTGAGAGAGGAGACACTGACCCAAAAACCCTCTCCTCCACTCACATCAATAAGTATTTTACAAAGAAGGCAACAAATAATAAAAAATATATAAACAAACATATCTAAAAAATCCACATATTTTCTAGGATATGCTGAAGTAATTACATTCTGACATTGGCATCAGTTCGCGAAGTTATAATATAGAATTACACAACTAGCGAGTACTAGTTGAGTTCATGTATTATAGATTCCTTGTAGGATTCAGGGAAAATATAATAAACAAACATGGCTGAATTAATAAATGTACCAAATATGGTCTTAAACTTAATTAAAATGATAGTAATATTTTTTTTTGCTCGATGGTTCTGCATGCTTCAAAATTTTTCTTATTGATGACGATTTTGTATGTATAATAATGAAGTTTCTAATTTAATTAGGTAATAACAAAGGTGTCAAATTGTAACACCATAAAGTGTTTAGTTTGTAATTTTACATAGAACATGAGTCAGTCAGACAGGATATTTGAGGCGCCAGACTGTCTTTAGTAATTAAAAAGTCACACCTCTACAGTGTTAATGACCACAAGTTGACCAGGGGTCAGGTCGTGTCAATTGACCTTACTCTCCGCTATAAGCCGATAATTGCAGACAGGTAGCCGGGTGAGTCCATCAAACAAGCCGCTGTTTAAGGCGTGGTAGGTAGATAGCCTGAGGCTATCTACTTAGTAGGTGGGGGCTTAACTCCCGGTTCCCCCATAAATACCCAGGGAACCGTACATTCAGGAGATGGGAGACATCTCCTGTCCACGAGGCTAACCATAGCCCGTGCTTCTTGCCCAGCTCCTGTGCCAGGTAAGTTACGGGCTCACCATAGTCCGTGCTACTTGGAACTTGTTCCGAGTAGCTGAATCTATAACAACAACAACAACAAGTACATTCAGGAAAATCGGACAAACACAGAGGACCGAAGATCGAGCATGAGCGAGCCGCAGCCAGTCCAGGCTGTCAGACCAGGTGGGACCCTGTCTGTTAATCGAGCCCCCCCCCCTTCTCTCTATACAACTTAGGCTCAAAGACTTTGGCGAGTTAAACTGTAAGGTGACAAATTAGTGTTTCCAACTTAAGGTGTTGTGTGATTTCCAGGAGCAGTTAGACGTAGTGTCCTCAAATTCCTGTGCGGTGATTCACCTTGTATGGTGACATCTTGTATCTTGACATGGTGAACATTAAGTATTAATTGCTGGAATTATGATACTTATCATGTTAAATATATAATAGATTAATTTATTGTTTTTAAGTGACTTTAAATTTGTTCCCTAAAACTTCTTATTTTGGAAGCTAGAGTAGAGAACCCTCTGAGCTTACTGACTTAAAGATTCTTGCCTGCATGAATACATGCTTACTACATAAACAATTGACACATGCTAACATCTTTGATAATTTTGTGGTACAGATAAGTTCCATTCCTTGTATTGTATGTACTGAATAGAATGGATGGTGGCAGCTACTTTCTACCTTCTACTTATCTCTGTGTTCTCAGTCTCTCCGCCTCATTCTAAACTTCCCTTTTCCCTGACCACTCCTTACGCCTCCAACCTCCCTTCCACATCTCTACCTCCCTCACCCATTACTTTTTATCATTTCTTTTATCTTTATTTCCGATGCGTTACAAAATCTTAGATAAGTATAGGGATTTGTAAGTAAAATCCAATTTCCTAACGTTGATAGTGAAATACACGTTACATAACAGTTAGAACAGAAAGCAATTCAGGAAATAAAGAAAAATCCAAAATACTTCTTCACATATGCGAAATCAAAAGCAAAAACTACTGCCAGTATTGGACCTATTCGTACAAGTGAAGGTTCATACACGGAGGATGACAAAGAAATTAGTGAAATCCTAAAAAAGCAGTATGAGGACATGTTTAGCACTCCAATAAACAACATGAAAGTAGAAGATCCAGACAATTTCTTTATGCGGGATATCCAAACCCCTGTAAATATAACTGATATCAACACGAGCGCACTAAATTTTGAAAGAGAAATTGAAAACATGCCCATGCACTCGGCCCCAGGTCCAGACTCATGGAATTCAATATTTATAAAGAAATGCAAAGTGCCGGTAGCACAGGCACTCAGTATAGTGTGGAGGAAGAGCTTGGACACGGGGGAGATACCAGATGCACTTAAAGTAGCAGACATAGCCCCTCTACACAAGGGAGGGAGCAAAGCATTGGCAAAGAATTATAGACCAGTTGCACTAACATCGCACATAATAAAAGTATTTGAGAGAGTGATTAGGAGTCAGGTCACCAATTTCATGGAGACCAATGACCTTCACAACCCAGGCCAACATGGATTTCGAGCGGGAAGATCGTGCCTCTCACAGCTACTTGAGCACTACGATAAAGTCACTGAGGCATTAGAAGAAAAACAGAATGCTGATGTGATATACACGGACTTCGCAAAGGCATTCGATAAATGTGACCATGGCGTGATAGCACACAAAATGAAGTCAATGGGAATAACCGGTAAAGTAGGACGCTGGATACTCAGTTTTCTGTCAAACAGGACTCAGCGAGTAACGGTCAACCATATAAAATCTAGTCCAAGTGCAGTTAAAAGCTCTGTACCTCAGGGTACAGTCCTTGCACCGCTGCTTTTCCTTATTCTCATATCAGATATAGACAAAAATACAAGTCACAGCTTCGTATCATCCTTTGCAGACGACACAAAAATCAGTAAGAAAATTACCTCGGCTGAAGACATTGAAAAACTTCAAGCTGATATTAATAAAGTTTTCGACTGGGCATCAGAAAATAATATGATGTTTAACAGTGACAAATTCCAGGTACTCAGGTACGGTAAAAATGAGGACCTTAAACATAATACAGGGTACAAAACACAATCAAATGTGCCCATAGTAGGAAAACAACATGTAAAGGATTTGGGAATAATGATGTCTGACGACCTAACGTTTAGGGAGCATAACCAAGCAAATATTGCGACAGCCAGAAAAATGATAGGATGGATTACGAGAACTTTCAAATCCAGGGATCCCATCACAATGCTTGTACTCTTCAAGTCACTTGTGCTGTCCCGTCTTGAGTACTGTTCAGTACTCACTTCCCCTTCAGAGCAGGAGAGATTGCTGAAATAGAGGGAATACAGAGAACATATACGGCACGCATAGACGCGATAAAGCACCTAAATTATTGGGATCGTCTCAAAGCTCTCCAAATGTACTCACTAGAAAGAAGACGAGAGAGATATCAAATAATATACACCTGGAAGATACTGGAGGGCCAGGTCCCAAATCTACACAGTAAAATAACAACGTACTGGAGTGAACGATATGGAAGAAAATGCAGAATAGAACCAGTGAAGAGCAGGGGTGCCATAGGCACAATCAGAGAACACTGTATAAACATCAGAGGTCCGCGGTTGTTCAACGTCCTCCCAGCAAGCATAAGAAATATTGCCGGAACAACCGTGGACATCTTCAAGAGGAAACTAGATTTATTCCTCCAAGGAGTTCCGGACCAGCCGGGCTGTGGTGGGTATGTGGGCCTGCGGGCCGCTCCAAGCAACAGCCTAGTGGACCAAACTCTCACAAGTCAAGCCTGGCCTCGGGCCGGGCTTGGGGAGTAGAAGAACTCCCAGAACCCCATCAACCAGGTATCAACCAGGTATAAGCCGTTAACTTTACTTCAATCACCGTATGCGATTATTCTCCATTTCATTTTTTAACTCTCCACTCCCAGAACCCCATCAAGCAGGTATCAAGCAGGTAACTATTACTATTTGCTTGATGGGGTTCTGGGAGTTGTTCTACTCCCCCAAGCCCGGCCCGAGGCCAGGCTTGACTTGTGTATCGAACTTGTATGTAGAACGTTCAAACAAGCTGCTCAGTTTAGGGGTTAATTCTGGCGAACCCTTTTACGTCGTATGACGTATAAGGGATAGTTGCTGAGGCTGCCACAAGAGGGTAGCCAGGAAATGGCGACCGTAACGACACTGAACCAGCTTATTTTTATGATCACCCGCGGCTGCGAGGCGGCCACACTCTCAACATCGCCCCCTAAATTTTTTTTTATCAAACCAGGTTTATAAAAATGTTTTCAACCTGGTCAGAGGAGACGCAGTGCTCCATGCTGTTCCTCACATCTTCCTGCCCTCTAGCCAGTGGTACCATCCCTCTACAGGCACAATTCAGAGTTAATTTTCAGTGACAATTAAAATGGCTCATATGAGGCCAAGCGTCTGACAAACGAGTTCAATATCTAGTTTTGGAATGATTGTTAGTACCCGTGGAGGGTTTCGAGAGTTGTTCCACTGTCGAAACCCTCCACGCCCGCAGGCGCGTGCCGTCACGCTCATTTCCTAACTTTATGGAGACTTGTCAATTTCCCTCCTGGAAACTTGTACCAATGTTCCAGTTATTATTAGCATCTGCATTGACAAAATCAGCCAATCCTCCTGCTTGGATGGTACATATTGTATCTATGTGGACCATCGTACACCTATTGACGTAATGGACTAGATTTCATACACATTTTGGAGAAAGTAAAATTTGACACTATTGAATATTGACAATCCGGAAAAAGGTTTTGTATTTATGTTGCTTATAAACCCTATCATATTATATCTGAAGGATATCATATTATATCTGAAGGATATCATATTATATCTGAAGGATATAATATGAAGGAAGGACCCGACCTTACATCGGGTCCTTCAGGACCTTAACTGAAGGACCCGATATTAATTGGGTCCTTCCTTAGATTAACATCGGGTTCGACCCGATGTTATGACATCTTCCAATATACCAGATGAAATGAAATAGTTACATAGTTGATTGCACAAGAGGTCAGGTCTAAACATTTAAGTTTTACATTCAATAATGTAGTCTTTAAGTGAATGATTTAATGACTTGTCACAAAGATTACAAGCTGAATATCTGGTAGTGGCGCAGCCTCACTAACTTGCCCATGTGTTTACAGCCAAGGCAAATTCGCCCACTGACTACATCACCTTGTCTTGCCCGATTACTGTGCTGACCACACAAATACTTATTTCAAAAGTTGTCATAACTTTTTAATACTGCAGCTTTCACATCTTTTGTCATTTCCTAGTTCTAAATCTGAAGTAATCTCTTTAATTTATATATTTATTAATTGCTTTAGATGGTCCAAAGTAATAGTCTGTGTTTTCTTTCCTGCAAGCATCACTGACCAATCCGATTTACAAATTCGTGCTTTCGAGCCCCAACATGGGATGGAATCCACACACATTTTATGTAAAATGTATTATTGACAAAAATTAAATTCCATTTAATATTACAAGCAACTTTAGACATTAATTGTGGTGGGTTATTTAAAGACTGCAGAGAACTTTCAGTCATAAAATACCACTCTGCCCTCACCGAGTTTAGGGTACTCAGTAGCTAGATAAATAACCAATAGCTCCAGCGACATTTAATTTGTTAGTCATGAATAAGAGAATAGAAAAAGAGGGGTGAGGTGGATATTAGAGGAAGAAAGGAAGGAAAATAGGGAACGGAAGGGAGGGAGGGATAGGGAGGTTATCTTGAGATGATTTCGGGGCTTTAGTGTCCCCGCGGCCCGGTCCTCGACCAGGCCTCCATCCCCAGGAAGCAGCTCGTGACAACTGGCTAACACCCAGGTACCTATTTTACTGCTAGGTAACAGGGGCATAGGATGAAAAACTCTGCCCATTGTTTCTCGCCGGCGCCTGGGATCGAACCGGGACCACAGGATCACAAGTCCAGTGTGCTGTCCGCTCGGCCGACCGATAGGGAGAGGAGAGGGGAGGGAGAGAGGAGAGACAGGGAAGAGAGAGGGGGGGGATGGAGAGACTGGGAAGAGGGGACAGACAGGGAAGAGAGAGGGGACAGATAGGGAGGAGAGGGGGGGCGGAGGGAGAGAGAGGAGGGGAGGGAGCATTTGTCAAAGGTAAGGAGCTTGGGTACAAAAAAGTGACAACTTTGAGGGGTGGTAATTGGAGCTTGAGTATTAATAATCTATAACCGGATTATTTAGTGTGGGGAACCAAAGCCTATAAGTTGGTCAAATTTAATATATGAGGAAGAGAGCCAACCCCTCAAGCAGGAAACATTCCAGCAACGAGACACCATATAAGAGTTTGGTGCACTCCAGCCAGTAGTTGGCCCCATGTCCACCAAGAGGCGCTCACCGCACTACAACACTTCACGGAGCCTTAAGGATTAATGCTATCAACCAAACTATCACGCCAGGGCACTTGCCTACGTGTATGTATGCACTCTCACATGTCAACTGATGGATATTTGATGCCGGTCCAACTTCTAGTTTTCAGTTTTGTATTATAACAATAAATGGAGTCATAAGAACAAAGGTAACTGCAGAAGGCCTATTGGCCCATACGAGGCAGCTCCTATTTATAACCAC
Organism: Procambarus virginalis; assembly: GCA_020271785.1. Classification (NCBI taxonomy): domain Eukaryota; kingdom Metazoa; phylum Arthropoda; class Malacostraca; order Decapoda; family Cambaridae; genus Procambarus; species Procambarus virginalis. Next base: position 6,113,299 of record WNGS01165339.1, read on the forward strand.
CCAATCCCACTCATATACATGTCAAACCCTCGCTTGAAACAATCGAGAGATCCCACCTCCACCACGTTACGCGGTAATTGGTTCCACAAATCAACAACCCTGTTACCGAACCAGTATTTACCCAAGTCTTTCCTAAATCTAAACTTATCCAATTTATACCCGTTGTTTCGTGTTCTGTCCTGTGTTGATACTTTTAATTCCCATATTAATATCCCCTTTGTTATGTCCATTTATCCACTTGTAAACTTCTATCATGTCACCCCTAACTCTTCGCATTTCCAGTGAATGCAATTTAAGCTTAATTAATCTTTCTTCATATGAAAGATTTCTAATTTGGGGAATTAACTTTGTCATCCTACGCTGGACAGTGTGGAAACCTCCGCTCCTCAGGAGCTGAAGGAGGCATTTGAGCAGAATTCTGTGTTGCGTTTCACTTACGAGATGGAGAAGGATGGGAAGCTGCCCTTTCTAGATGTAACAGTCATGGAAACGAGCGGAGGTTTCCACACTGCAGTCTACACTAAGGAAACAAACATAGGAATGTGCCTAAATGCCAACAGTGACTGCCCAGACAGGTACAAGAGGAGTGTTGTTAACGCTTATGTCGACCGAGCTCTCAGCCACAGCTGAGAATGGAAGCAAGTCGACGAAGAACTCTGTAGGGTAAGGCAGGTCCTAGTCAACAACGGCTTCTCCAATGGTTTCATTGAAGACATAAGAAGGAAAGTGAAACGCCATGCAACCTCTGAAGAGACAACTAATACAACACATATACCCCCTATTAGACTATTTTACAGGAACTTCTTCTCCACAGTTCATAAAACGGAGGAAAGGGTCCTGAAAGATATTGTTAATAGAAATGTTATCCCTACAGACAAAAATCAGAAGATACAACTGACGATTTACTATAAAACCAAGAAAACGGCCAGCCTACTCATGAGAAACTCTCCAGACAGGGAGCAGAACGCTCTAAGAGAGACCAACGTCGTCTATGCCTTCAAATGCCCTCTTGGGGATTGTAAGCCTCAAAAAAACTCAGTATATAGGCAAGACAACAACATCTCTTTCCAGGCGTTTAACGATGCATAAGCAACAGGGCTCCATTAAGGAACATATAATCTCTTCCCACAACCAAACCATCACCAGAGAAATCTTAGCAAACACAGAAATCATTGATAGATACAGCGACAGCAGGCGGCTTGACATCTGCGAGGCACTACACATCAAGAAGTCAACACCAGCAATCAACACCCAATTAACGCACAACTATATTCTACACACTTCAAGACTCCGCTCCAATATAGAAGCTTCAAGAAATATAGGCCAATAGGCCTTCTGCAGTTACAAAACTATACCCATTGTTCCGTGTTCTGTGTTTTGTTGAAAGTTTGTTTTTCACCCCACTATTGTATTACATCACCTCACCCAAATGCTGGTACAAGAGCCAATGCTGTTCAGTCGTAAGTTGACGGGAGACATCTCCTGTCCACGAGGCTAACCATAGCCCGTGCTTCTTGCTCAGCTCCTGTGCCAGGTAAGTTACGGGCTCACCATAGCCCGTGCTACTTGGAACTTGTTCCGAGTAGCTGAATCTATAACAACAACAACAACAACAGTCGTAAGTTGTGTGTGGATAAACTAGTCTTTGAAAATGTAATAAGTTATACGAAAAGCGCTCAAGTGTCGCGTCAGACTAGAAATAAAAATGAATTTTGGAGAATTGATTTTTCATTTACCGTCAACAGTAAAAAGAAACATAAGAAAGATCGAGAAAATTCGTGTTAGAATTATTAATCTTACTTTTTCGGTCATATTTAATAATATATGTCTACAGGAAAGACTGCTACAAAAATATACTAATAATTATATATATATATATATATATATATATATATATATATATATATATATATAATATATATATATATATGCGAACGAGCCGGAATGGTCCCCAGGACTATATGCGAATGAAAACTCATACCCCAGAAGTGACTCGAACCCATACTCCCAGGAGCAACGCAACTGGTAACTACAGGACGCCTTAATCCGCTTGACCATCACGACCGGACATAAGGAAGTGATAGCCGAAGCTATTTGAACCACTTCCCCGCCGGCACCCGGATGGTTATCTTGGGCATAGCATTTTATCAAATCACCTCATTCTCTGGGGCACACGTGAGGAACACAAATGCTAACAAGCCTGAATGGTCCCCAGGACTATTATATGCGAATGAAAACTCCCCCCTCCTGGGGTGTGAGTTTTCATATTTTATATATATATTATATATATATATATATATATATATATATATATATATATATATTATATATATATATATATATATCCCATCCTATTGGGAGTGCTTTCATTTTACTTGTATTGGTTGTGTTGTGTATGTGTCAAGGCCACATTTTGTAATCATGTAATCTTGTACTATATATATATCCCTTCTCCTCTTCCCTCCAGCTCTCCCCCTCCTCCCCCTCTCACTCACTCACCCTTCTCCTCACACTCCTCTCTCTCTCTCTCTCTCTAAATGTAACCTGAATGAATTCACATTGGTCGTGTTTGAGTAAGCCATTAAAACTGCGTGGATAAATGGCAGCAGTAAGCATCAAGAGACTACAGAAAACACATCCACGATTTCATTTTAGACTTAATGAAAATAGCAGGGAGGGGGTCGCTATAGATGTTGATATTTCTTAAAGAGAAGCAGCACTTGAGCCGATAACGACTGGCTATGTAACACATCCACCATGTTTCATGCTGGAAAAGCCTCTGGCCTCCACCTTGCCACACATACACACATATAAGTGTATATACCATTGTTTCTGCTATTCTTGTACTAACTCCTCCACACATTCTTGAAGAGCTGTAATTAATTACTTACGAGGAGTAATGATGTGGGACTAAGTACAAACATCTCTGACAATGTACATTTGTTCCAAACAAGCAGTAAGAATTGTGCCTAAGCCCTCAAGAGCACTCAATAGCACAAAAATCATTGAGGCAGGTGAGGGTCGGGCCAGAGTTCCTGACACACTAATAAAACAGCGCACTACCATCCCGGCTACCACTACCACCACCCCCACTACCATCCCGGCTACCACTACCACCACCACCACCACACCCCACTACCATCCCGGCTACCAACACCCCCCCACTACCAACACCCCCCCCCCACTACAAACACCCCCCTACTACCGGTCCACCACCACCCCCACTACAGTCCACCACCCCCCACTACCGTCAACAGTGGGGTAGTGGCCACTACCATCACCACCAGCGTCACCATCACTCCCCCCCCCCTCACTACCATTACCACCAGTAAACATCGTTAGTGAATATGAATAATAATGACCGAAAGATAAGAAGTCCACTTACACGTAATGCACACACGGCTCAGGTGTTCCCGTCCTGCAATTAAAATCGTGAAAGACCACGAAGGCAAAAAACGGAGGGATTACGTAGGAGGCGAAAGAGAGAGGGATGAAAAGCACCATGGATGAAATACGATAGAAGGGACGGGAGATAGGAAAGAGAAGACGTGGACGTATGAGAGAAGAAGAGAATAAGTGCAGGGGAAAGGGAAGGGAAGGCGTGACTGAGGGAGGGATATGCAATTGAAGAAACGAAGAAGGTCAGGAAGAGAAACAGAGACGAAAGGAGGAAGAAGGGTAATGGAACATGACGAAATCATGTGGCTATTATAGGAAGCCTTATGGAGACGTGACTCAATAGATTACAACTAACCTGTTTCAAAGGTAGTCTTTGTGAAATGACAAATGAGCAGAGTAGAGAGTGTTAAACAGTCAATATTACGATCACACCGTCGACTCAACAGCACAAATGACACTTACATTTCCATACCCAGTAAAGCACAGCCCTGTAGTGACCTAACGCTATGTCAAAAAGCTGCAACTTACCATAATCCTCCAAACTGTTATATGTCTACCACAACGACAAGGAAGTATTCAGAACCAGCGATGCTACCGCACACAAACGACTGGAACACGAAGGTATCCTTAGGCTCACGGAAGTCAAATATAAGTGTCTACTAACAGCGGACCCGACACCAACCATTCCAGTGCCGCTTCATTATCCGCCTCTATGACCACTAAATTACATATAACAAAATATCATTACGTTTAAGTATCTGATCAATTAAATTTATCCGGCGCTGTGAAAACGAGGTAATGATGGCCGCTGTAAACATTATTTGATGAAGTTAAAATTGTTAATTGTATCTGGTATCGTGAGTTGGGCAGGCCAGGCGCCAGGGTTGGGCAGCACACCACCTTGCTAGTACAAGGCCTCCCACTGGTACATGACCGCCGAGGAACCCGACGGACAGTTGGCCTCAACCTCGGCGGTTTACCTTGCCGTCGATTTCGGGGGCAAGGTCCTGATTTTCGGATGGAGGTCCCCCGCGGCCGTCACCACCAGGTCTCCTCGTTTCTGGACTGTTCAACAGGCTGTTGGACGCGGGTTGCTCGGCAACCTGACGTAGGGAATCACAGCCTGGTTGATAAAGTATTCTTTGGAGGTGTTTGTCACGTTCATATCTTGAACACTGTCAGGGGTCCGGGCCAGTTATGTCCCGTATGTGTAGTGGGGTCGGCCAGTTATGTCCCGCATGTGTAGTGGAGTCGGCCCAGGTTGTGCCCCGTATGTGTAGTGGAGTCGGGCCCCCCCCTAGAGAGGTTATATTATGTCCCGCAATGTGTAGTGGAGTCGGCCAGTTATGTCCCGTATGTGTAGTGGAGTCGGTCAGTTATGTCCCGCATGTGTAGTGGAGTCGGCCAGTTATGTCCCGATGTGTAGTAGAGTCTGCCAGTTATGGTCCCGTATGTGTAGTAGAGTCTGCCAGTTATGTCCCGTATGTGTAGTGGAGTCGGTCAGTATGTTCCCGCCATGTGTGTAGTAGAGTCTGCCAGTTATGTCCCGTATGTGTAGTAGAGTCGGGCCAGGTATGTCCCGTATGTGTAGTGAGTCGGCCAGTTATGTCCCGCAATGTGTAGTAGAGTCTGCCAGTTATGTCCCGTATGTGTAGTAGAGTCGGCAGTAT
>WNGS01165339.1:6122859-6139446 GCA_020271785.1 Procambarus virginalis
AGAGGTAGTGATGGAGTAGTTTGTAAGAAAGAGCCAAATTCATGTACGATTGGCACACAGATTAGAAAATATTAAAGACAAGAAAGACGAAAACCATTTGCATATAGCAATGACAACAACTGCAAAGTGAGAGATACCACCGAGCTGTCCGGAGGGCTCGAGTTCGTGAAAACCCAAATAAGTGGTGGTGTAAGTACAATGTATGCCCACACACTGAATCCAGGAGGCCCGGAGCAGAAAGCCATATATTGAAGGTGGAAGGTGCAGGAGAGGTAGTGAAGGGCAGAGGGGGCTGCGAGAGGGGTAGTGAATGGGAGACGAGAGGAAGGAAGAAGACAGAGAGGTAGTGAAGGAGACGAGAGGAAGGAACAAGACAGAGAGGTAGGAAGGAGAAGACGAGGGAGGAAAGGAAGAATAGGAGAAGAGAGAAAGACAGTGAAGGTGGAATTGGGAGGAAAGACAGGAGAGGTGAGGTGAGGACGGGCGACCGGGGCCCTCACAAAGAATGGAGCTGTTACCGATTACCGGGAAGGATTGGCATACGCACCCCCCGAACATCCCTATCGACTGAGACATGCTACGATCGGACACCTTTGGTAATTGCAGGTTCCAGTATACCCAGTATACTGCGGGTCCAGTATACTGAGATTATACTGTCCAGTATACTGGTCCAGCTCCAGCGAGGGAGAGAGGAGAGGGAAGCGGAGAGGGGGGGAGATGGAGGGAGGGAGCTGTCAGGATGGGAGAGAGGGGAGAGAGGGGTGCAGCAGAGGGGTGGACAGAGGGGGAGAGTCAGACTGGGAGGGAAGGGATGAGGGAGGGGAGAGAGGGTAGATTGTGTTAGAGGTGCCTTAGATTGGCTGTGAGGGAGTGTAGGATGGTTCGACGGACTGGGTAGGCACTGGCGAGGGGCCTTTTCGAAGACGCGGGAGAGAGCGAGCGTGTGAGATAGATGTTCCGTCGAGACTAGAGTCGAATGAGGCGTGGGGGGGGGCGGGAGGTTGGTTGCACGAGATAGATACAAGAGTTTTAACATTCTTGTACAGCCACTAGTACGCGTAACGTTCCGGGCAGGGCCCTGTGGAAATACGATCCCCGCCGCCAAGTATCCGTTTGGTTACACCAAGTACTCCATTTTACTGATGGATATGGGTTACAACAGAGGGCTACCTTGTAAGGAGGTTTGCGCCCGGCCAGTAATCCTTACCCGGTGGGCCAGGGGATACGAAACCAGTGGGACGAAACGCGCTCCGCGGAACGCCAGTGCGAGGTGTCTTACCAGCTACACCGCGCACCGCGGAGACTGGTTCAGTGCTGAAGAAAAAATAGTTAAGAATACACACACAGGCTTACTAAACCAGACCATCATAAACTGAAAAATCAGTGCCCAGGAGCCGCAGCTCAACCCAACAAACTATAAATAAACACAACCCATCAACTTCTCAATGACACACACAAAAACAAGTTTAAACTACTTACCAGAAGTCGAGACTTCAAGACCACTCAGGATACTCACCTGCAATAAAATATCAACATTATTAAGCAATCAACCATTATTGAGCAATGAACAGTTCAATCAACCAGGTATCAAGCATATGGCTATTGACATACACAAAAAATAGATGAATAGATTTGTCGCTTATTGTCAAAAGGTTAAAAATATCACTGGTGTCTAGGGTTGACTTCTCTCATAATACAAACAGCAGTATGAAACACTAAGGAAAACTGAGTATCATATAATACACAAGGCAGTAAGTGGATATGCGGGCCGCTCCAAGCAACAGCCTGGTGGACCAAACTCTCACAAGTCAAGCCTGGCCTCGGGCCGGGCTTGGGGAGTAGAAGAACTCCCAGAACCCCATCAACCAACCAACCAGGTAATAATAATAATTATGTAATGTATACTCAATATTTGGCGTTGGAAGCTACTTATATCGGCGATTTAAAAATCCTTACAGATGTCAAGTTCAGAAACTGTGCTCGTAACTACTTGTACAGATCATTACAACAGTGGCAGAACTAAACGAGTCTACATCAGTCTAAATCAAACTTGACATTTTTCACAACGAAACATTTAGCTTACCATCTGAAAGGTTACATGATCATCAGTATATTATTGTACCTTTATCTTTCCAGCAATGTCAATAGAAGAATGAGATTAATATAACACTGGGCTAGTGTTTAGGACATTACCTTTCTATTTTATTGTGATTGATTATGTTGAAGTCGATAAAGGATTGAGGTGACTTGTCCTCACACTCCTGGTCAATTAGTGTCAATCTCACCTATGTACATATAGGAGAATGTATATTTATCAGCTCTAATTATATACTTGCGTTGTTTATTTTCCTAAACAAATGTGCAGTAATTTTTCCAATATATATCAAGTCCTTGCGGGAAATTTGGCAAATCCAAACATCGGATAAAATTTGGAAATTTGTCATCAATTGATCTCTCAAGTAAACGAAGAAAATTTAAGGGCCCATTTACGGTTAAATTGGCTTAAGTGTTGTGGGTGTTTGAAGCCAGCGCCTCCTCCTGTACGGTAGTACTTATAGTAACGATCACGACCATAGTATATATACACCGACGTGCAACGAAATCAGAAAGTAGAAATCAGCACTATTGAGTTGGACAAACTGGAAAACAATGTTTTACTTATGTTGCAAAGACACACTAAACTAACCTAACCTTCCTAAGCCTAATACACGATATCAGAGGCCTAATATAGTACGTGTGCGCTATACTAGGCCTAGGGAATATGTAAGTTCTTTTTTTAGCTTAATTTGGTATAAAATATGTATTTACTAGTCAGTATACTATGTAAAAGTTAAGTACATACGAATTCGTGACTACTGATGATGGTCACATTAGGTACTATCTAAACACGAGGATGTGTTGTTGTAGCAACATTTTCAGCACATGAGAACGCAAGCATCAGGTATACCTATGTTGTTGTTTTTTAACTTACACTGAGACCATTTATTGACGCTTAGAGCTAATTTTGCCAAGCTTGGCCATTTCCTCAACAAACTTTTGGAGTCAAAATACGTGCCACTATGAGTAACAATGAGGAATATACAGGCTGCTTCGCTCTGTGCAACCCGTTCTCGCACTTGCTTATAGTCAATATTGGCTTATTTAATAAGTGCATATGTGACATACTAATTGATTGTGAATATTTTTGTTTACCTTGAAAAGCTTCATAGAAAACACCGACCTCGCCTAACCTTCTTAGCATGTTAAGATAAGCATCTTATTGCTTCATATTTACAATTATTACTTAACCTATCAACGGTATAGGTTAAGTAATAATTGTAATTAAGAAGCAATAAGATGCTTATCTTAACATGCTAAGAAGGTTAGGCGAGGTCGGTGTTTTCTATGAAGCTTTTCAAGGTAAACTAAAATATTCACAATCAATTAGTATGTCACATATGCACATATTAAATAAGCCAATATTGACTATAAGCAAGTGCGAGAACGGGTTGCTCGTGATGGTGAGGAACATGGTGCGGCCACACGCGCGCGCGCGCGCAGCCTCTCTGTGCACACTAAAGGTATATAACCTACCAACTCCTGTACCTCCATCCGGCCCGGCCTCACCAACAGTACATGGCATCCTGGGGCCAGATACACGAAAGCACTTACGCAAGCATTTACGAACCAGTACATCTTTTCTCAATATTTGGCGACTTTGTTTACAACTATTAAACAGTTAATGAGCTCCGAAGCACCAGGAGGCTGTTGATAACAATAACAGTTGAATGGGAACTTTCATGCTTGTAAATTGTTTAATAAATGTAACCAAAGCCGTCAAAGATTGAGGAAAGATGAATACGTTCGTAAGTGCTTGCGTAAGTGCTTTCGTGAATCTGGCCCCTGACCTATAAATCCCCTCAGGCCAAACACAGATGTACTCAAGACCTCCGCGGCTCGCAAAATTTACGTGATGACCCGTTTTCTATTCCTGGGTCCTCGGTTAGGATCGGACAGTTTAGTACATTAGTTTAGTGACGTTGGGAACGCTCGAGAAAAGGGGCTACTCCATCAATACCAATTGTGGCTTACACAGTAAGAGTCGGGATTGGGAGTTATGTAATGTAAGGACCATGGCGTGATAGCACACAAAATGAAGTCAATGGGAATAACCGGTAAAGTAGGACGCTGGATACTCAGTTTTCTGTCAAACAGGACTCAGCGAGTAACGGTCAACCATATAAAATCTAGTCCAAGTGCAGTTAAAAGCTCTGTGCCTCAGGGTACAGTCCTTGCACCGCTGCTTTTCCTTATTCTCATATCAGATATAGACAAAAATACAAGTCACAGCTTCGTATCATCCTTTGCAGACGACACAAAAATCAGTATGAAAATTACCTCGGCTGAAGACATTGAAAAACTTCAAGCTGATATTAATAAAGTTTTTGACTGGGCATCAGAAAATAATATGATGTTTAACAGTGACAAATTCCAGGTACTCAGGTACGGTAAAAATGAGGACCTTAAACATAATACAGGGTACAAAACACAATCAAATGTGCCCATAGTAGGAAAACAGCATGTAAAGGATTTGGGAATAATGATGTCTGACGACCTAACGTTTAGGGAGCATAACCAAGCAAATATTGCGACAGCCAGAAAAATGATAGGATGGATTACGAGAACTTTCAAATCCAGGGATCCCATCACAATGCTTGTACTCTTCAAGTCACTTGTGCTGTCCCGTCTTGAGTACTGTTCAGTACTCACTTCCCCCTTCAGAGCAGGAGAGATTGCTGAAATAGAGGGAATACAGAGAACATATACAGCACGCATAGACGCGATAAAGCACCTAAATTATTGGGATCGTCTCAAAGCTCTCCAAATGTACTCACTAGAAAGAAGACGAGAGAGATATCAAATAATATACACCTGGAAGATACTGGAGGGCCAGGTCCCAAATCTACACAGTAAAATAACAACGTACTGGAGTGAACGATATGGAAGAAAATGCAGAATAGAACCAGTGAAGAGCAGGGTGCCATAGGCACAATCAGAGAACACTGTATAAACATCAGAGGTCCGCGGTTGTTCAACGTCCTCCCAGCAAGCATAAGAAATATTGCCGGAACAACCGTGGACATCTTCAAGAGGAAACTAGATTTATTCCTCCAAGGAGTTCCGGACCAGCCGGGCTGTGGTGGGTATGTGGGCCTGCGGGCCGCTCCAAGCAACAGCCTAGTGGACCAAACTCTCACAAGCGGGCCGGGCTTGGGGAGTAGAAGAACTCCCAGAACCCCATCAACCAGGTATCAACCAGGTAATGTGATGAAGGGAGCTACTCAAGCCTTGGTGATCGTGGCCAGTGATGCCAGACCTTCCTGGTGATGGGTTACTATTTCTGGAGGGACCATCCTGGTGATATGGCTATGTTGATACAATGTCCGAGGTTACTATCATAAAACATTGTCAATGAATGAATTTTGGTGACATTGAATTTAATATTGTTAATACATTAATAACCTAACGTTAGAAACAAAACATCAAAGCTTACAAGAATAACATGTTTACCATTAATAGGATTTATTGTACAGTATTACGATACAATATATACACAGTATGTATTATAGTACGATACAATATACACAGGACGTATTGTAGTACGATACAATATACACAGGACGTATTGTAGTACGATACAATATACACAGGACGTATTGTAGTACGATACAATATACACAGGACGTATTGTAGTACGATACAATATACATAGGACGTATTGTAATACGATACAATATACACAGGACGTATTATATTACGATACAATATACACAGGACGTATTGTAGTACGATACAATATACATAGGATGTATTGTAGTACGATACAATATACACATTACGTATTGTAGTACGATACAATATACATAGGATGTATTGTAGTACGATACAATATACACATTACGTATTGTAGTACGATACAATATACACAGGACGTATTGTAGTACGATACAATGGTAATGTCTTATCACAGACATAATAACATAGGAAAAAATCACATGAATTTGTATATGTTATGTAAAGATTTTTAAACTACACCAAGTCTTTGGCACTCATGAAGACGACGATCCAATCCTCTTATCCTTCCTGACGTGACCATGTCATCTCTATTCCCAGACTGTCGATATTCCCGCGGGGATGTCTTCCAGGAAATTAAAGAAAGACCTTCTTTCGTCCTGGGATTCTAAGATGTTGAGTTGATATTAATAAAGGTATTCGTCCGTATGCTATCCTTCGTAATTCCCTTGTGAATATTAGTCGAGGAGATGCAAGTCCCGTCCTAACATGCACTCAGGTCTTGACGAGGCACTGAGCAGAGTGCGAAAGACTGATGTAGTTAAATATCTCGACATAAAACCCACACATAGACAAGTGTGGGGGTTTTATCGTGTATGGTTGGCACAGCTTCTGACACTGGGACTCGCCAACCTTCTTGGAGGAGGATTCATCCTCCTCCAAGAAGGGTTGGCGAGTCCTGGACACTTTACCCGGAGTTAACACCTCACAAATTTGCACTAGCCGCATACTCTCTCTACCTTATATTTAATAATAATGTTTACTAAATGTCACGTACACAATTCCTTATACAAAAAAAATAAACCATCGTAATTATAACGTGTATCCTGTACGAGGCAAGGCCTATTGTACAGTCATGAAGGAATTATTATAATTTTTTCTTCTTAACTTTAAGGCAATATATGGTAAATTATTAGAGATACGAAGACGACAAATATTTTTAATACACAAAATCACAAATTTGAAAGATACCCAATACACATCATAAAGTAAAAACATTATAGACATCTGCAAAACTTCAACATTTTACAGCAAAAAATCAGGAGCACGTCCAGACCACCCCCCCCCCCACACACACACACACACAGTCATTGCTGTAAACAACTGATGCTCGAAAGGCGGGATCCAGAGTCAATGCTCGATCCCGCAGACACATATAGGCGAGTACAAATAGGTGAGCGCGCGCGCGCGCACACACACACACACACACACACACACACCACACACACACACACACACACACACACAACACCACACACACACACACACAAGTGGGACCAAAGAGCCAACGCTCAACCCCCGCAAGCACAATTAGGCGAGTACACACCACACACGTAATTCTGTGGCGCGGGTTCGATTCCCGCACCCGGCAGAAACAAATGGCCAAGTTTCTTTCACCCTGAATGCCCCTTTTACCTAGCAGTAAATAGGTACCTGGGAGGTAGTCAGCTGTCACGGGCTGTGTGTGTGTGTGTGTGTGTGTGTGTGTGGTGTGTGTGTGTGTGTGTGTGTGTGTGTGTGTGTGTGTGTGTGTAATTCACTTAGTTGTATTTTTTACGGGGGTTGAGCTTTGCTCTTTCGGCCCGCCTCTCAACTGTTACTAACTACACTAACTACTTTTTTTTTTCCACACCACACCACACCCCCAGGAAGCAGCCCGTGACAGCTGACCAACTCCCAGGTACCTATTTACTGCTAGGTAACAGGGGCATTCAGGGTGAAAGAAAACTTTGCCCATTTGTTTCTGCCGGGTGCGGGAATCGAACCCGCGCCACAGAATTACAAGTCCTGCGCCGCTATCCACCTAGGCTACCTGGCCCCCGTGTGTGTGTGTGTGTGTGTGTGTGTTGTGTGTGTGTGTGTGTGTTGTGTGTGTTGTGTGTGTGTGTTTGGGTGTGTGTGTGTGTGTGTGTATTCACTTAGTTGTATTCACTTAGTTGTATTCACTTAGTTGTATTTTACGGGGGTTGAGCTTTGCTCTTTCGGACCCGCCTCTCAACTGTCAATCACTGTTTACTAACTACACTAACTACTTTTTTTTTCCAACACCACACACACACACACACACCCCAGGAAGCAGCCCGTGACAGCTGACTAACTCCCAGGTACCTATTTACTGCTAGGTAACAGGGCTTCAGGGTGAAAGAAACTTTGGCCCATTTGTTTTGCTGGGTGCCGTGGTGTGTGTGTGTGTGTGTGTGTGGTGTGGTGGTGTGAGAAAAAATAGTAAACAGTTGATTGACAGTTGAGAGGCGGGCCGAAAGAGCAAAGCTCAACCCCCGCAAACACAACTAGATGAATACAACTAGGTGAATACACGCGCGCGGGGCGCGCACAGGTCGCGGAACCGGGAGCTGATTTCAACATGGTTTAAATTACTTGTCAACAAGGCATCTCTTTGTGACAGCAATTTCCAATTACTTTAATATTAGCATCTCATACTACAGATGAGTAGATAAATTTATTTGATAGGATATAACACCATTAGGGAGAGTGGCGCAGCCATACTGCGTACAAAAACATCACCGTTATTAACAATTATTATTTTAATGCCACGTTAACAAACTGGAATTAGCAACAAAAACGTAAACTTACCAGTTGTGTTATAGTGCAGTATTAAAATGTGTTGGGGTTAAATATAATGTGTTGGGGTTAAATATAATGTGTTGGGGTTAAATATAATGTGTTGGGGTTAAATATAATGTGTTGGGGTTAAATATAATGTGGTGGCGAGATGGTGTCCTCGGGTTTGGTCAAAGCCTAAAGGCAACTCCACAAGGCCAGTTTTCTGTTAATTAAACCCGTATATATTTCAGCCTATCCTCAGGTGGCATGTAATCCTGGTAATCACTTCAAAACTACTACAATAATGCCATTATGTATTCCCTATCCATGGTTAGATTGACTTAGGTTTGGTCAGGTTAAAACAGTGCATTATGGAACAAGTCCACAAGGGCCGTTATGAGGGTTCGAACCTACGTCCGAGAGCATCCCAGACGGACAGACGCATCCCAGACAAATCACTTGTGGATTTGTTCATTTGATGCTTCACACGCTATTGTGATTTGTGTGTTTCAGTGTGTTATTTATTCTCTAGGCCCGATATGAGCAACAAAGGGCAACAAACATGCTGGTTAATCCAGTGGCTCAACCCACTGTTTATGAAGCAACAATGGTTAACACGGGACTCAACTGATGGCGTATGTACTTTTCTGGAGCAGTGCTTCGCTTACGTCCTCTCTCCATCCGCAAGTGTGTCAATGCTTTACTCCCGTACTGCAAGCACAAACAATCCTCAACAGAACCTAAACACCTAACCCTACCTACGCCTAAATATATTGCATTTTATTGTATAATCTTAATTTATAATGAATAAACTTATTTTTATTATACAATGTTAAATTGATGAATGTGTCTTGGGAGACGGTTGCTCCTCTAACGAACATGGCTTGAGGACGGGTGGTATTCTCAAAAATTTATAATATGAAATTCTAAAACTATTTCAGTAGCCCAAACAATATGACATTGAAGAAAACCAACCTTTAGGCTTATCAAAGAAAAAGAGTTTACCTTAGAATTTTTATAATTTAAACGCTGGATTTATAATACAATTTAGATGTAACTTTAAAATATTCTCTGTTTAGGACAAACGTTTTCTTGCCTCTTTACAAGTAGACAATTATTAGAACCATAATACGCTTTCAGACCATCACAACTATCTAGGCAACTATTCAGGCGGTCTGAGAGGGAGATCAATGTCTCATGTAATCACTTTGCTCTGAGAATGGGCTAATATGTTGTTTAGGTTACGGTGTATTAGCTTAGGTTATGCTGTACAGTATTTTGCTCCGCTGAGTGTGGGTGAGGTTGTCATAGCATAATTATGGTACCACCAGGTAACGTACACCAGCTGATGTCGTAGTCACCATTTATCATAAGGGAAATCCACTGAGAAACTTACAAGACTGTAGTGCTTGAAGGTCATAGAAAACCCCAATACGTGTACAAGTATTATTTAAACCAATCTTCTAAACACTGCTTAACACCACCTTAATAAAGGATGTAAGTTTCATTCGAATTTTTTTTTAAATAATACAATTACACATGTATCGGAAATTTACTAATTGTAGTATAATGCATTTAGTGATAATGTCTTTTTATCACCAATACTCAGACTAGTTCAACAAACTCTCCACCTCCACCTGGGAGCCGGTCGGCCGAGCGGACAACACACTGGACTTGTAATCCTGCGGTCCGGGTTCGATCCCGGGCGCCGGCGAGAAACCAACGGCCAGAGTTTCTTTCACCCTATGCCCTTGTTACCTAGCAGTAAAATAGGTACCTGGGAGTTAGTCAGCTGTCACGGGCTGCTTCCTGGGGTGGAGGCCTGGTCGAGGACCGGGCCGCGGGGACAGTAAAAGCCCCGAAATCATCTCAGATAACGTCACGATAACCTCTCTCCGAGACGTACCGTCCGGCTCGTGACATTTACACGAAGTACAAAAAAAAAAAGTTACTGAAGCTCAATACATGTGTATTTGTTACATATAACTGTCTATGAATACCTTATTTGGCATTGCTTTCCCACTCCAATCCATACTAAAGTTCCTTACCCTGACAACCAAGTTACTCTTAATACATTCCCGACCATACCCCAAGAATGACTGGTCCATACCTCTGAGTGAACCTATCCCACATAATGGACCATAAATGGTCCACATAACTTAGCCTAATATCCAAACCCTAACTTAGAACCTTCTCGGATCTTCCCCCTTGTTAGTCTCATTATTCACCCATACTTACACACCAGAGTTCAACTCTACACAGTCGATACAACTGGCCCATCCCAGCCTGGAATACCCGACATTCTCATCGAGGACTACTGCCACCTTCTCACACTTGTGATTTATAGTGGCCATAAGACGTCTGGGATATAGACGTATCCGACAGCTTTCTCAAACCCCCAATGTCGAATACACCATGTATCAACTTTGTGAAAGAGAAAACATGCACTCTCTTGAACATTCTAGTATAGAATGTCCCATATTGACTGACAATCACCCTCCTGGGCTGAGGCATGCCGAACTCTGTAAATACTATATAAATACTGAAACACTTGACAATCGTGGGTACAAGTCCATTACAACTATGTAATGCATCAGTTATACAATTATGGGGTGTAACTATAACCTGAGCTTTGTAAAAGCATCTTAATTACCTTCAGTGGTAATACTCCAATCCATACTAAAGCCCCGAGTTCTTACTTATGCTATGATTTAAAGTAAGAACTCTAAAGAGAGTTCTTACTTTAAATCATAGCATAAGTAAGAACTCTGTTTAGTGTTTGCAGGTTATAGTTGTGTGTGTGTAAACTAAAAGTCTTTGAAAATGTAATAAGTTATTACGAAACGCGTTCAAGTATCGCGTCAGACTAGAAATAAAAATGAATTTTGGAGAATTGATTTTTCAATTACCATCAACTGTAAAAAGAAACTTAAGAAATATTGAGAAAATTCGTGTTAGAATTATTAATCTTACTTTTTCGGTCGTATTTAATAATATATGTCTACAGGAAAGACTGCTACCAAAATATACTAATATATATATATATATATATATATATATGTCTCATTGAATATGACCGCATATTCTGTATTTATTTTCTGATTTAGGGCGTCTATCGCTCTAACTATTTTCTTAGCATCAGGGCTTAGCCGAAAGAGGAGTTCTCCAAAACTCATTTTCGTAATTTCAAGGTGAAGAAAAAAGTGAATTACTATAGAATGTATTACACTTATTTATACAATTTGCACAACGTTTCGAACCTCCATGGTTCATTCTCAAGTGAAAAGAATTTTCAGAACTGGTTGATTTATACCCGCACTGGGTCAGGTGATAAGACAATAAAGGTAAAAACATGAGGGATACATAAGGGATAAATGGGGCGAACATAAGAACATAAGAACATAAGAACAAAGGTAACTGCAGAAGGCCTATTGGCCCATACGAGGCAGCTCCTATTTATAACCACCCAATCCCACTCATATATATGTCCAACCCATGCTTAAAACAATCGAGGGACCCCACCTCCACAATGTTACGCGGCAATTGGTTCCACAAATCAACAACCCTGTTACTGAACCAGTATTTACCCAAGTCTTTCCTAAATCTAAACTTATCCAATTTATACCCATTGTTTCGCGTTCTGTCCTGTGTTGATACTTTCAATACCCTATTAATATCCCCTTTGTTATGTCCATTCATCCACTTGTAAACCTCTATCATGTCACCCCTAACTCTTCGCCTTTCCAGTGAATGCAAATTAAGCTTTGTTAATCTTTCTTCATATGAAAGATTTCTAATTTGGGGAATTAACTTAGTCATCCTACGCTGGACACGTTCAAGTGAATTTATATCCATTCTATAATATGGCGACCAAAACTGAACTGCATAATCTAAATGGGGCCTAACCAGAGCAAGATATAGCTTGAGAACCACACCAGGTGTCTTGTTACTTACGCTGCGATTAATAAATCCGAGTGTCCGATTTGCCTTATTACGAACATTTATGCATTGATCCTTTGTTTTAAATTCTTACTAATTATAACTCCCAGATCCCTTTCGCAATCCGACTTCGCAATCTCAACACCATCTAGCTCGTATCTTGTAACTCTATCATCATTACCTAGCCTCAGAACTTTACATTTATCAGCATTAAACTGCATCTGCCAGTCCTTTGACCATTTCAAAACCCTATCTAGATCAACTTGAAGTGATAGTGAGTCCTCCTCCGAATTAATTTCCCTACCGATTTTCGTATCATCGGCAAATTTGCAAATGTTGCTACTCAAACCTGAATCTAAATCATTTATATATATTATAAACAACAGAGGTCCCAAGACAGAGCCTTGAGGCACTCCACTTACAACATTTTCCCACTCTGACTTGACTCCATTTATACTAACTCTCTGTTTCCTTTGATATAGCCATGCCCTAATCCAGCTTAATATAGCACCCCCAATACCATGAGCCTCTATCTTTTTAATCAGTCTTTCATGTGGCACTGTATCAAAAGCTTTGCTAAAGTCAAGGTACACAACATCACAATCCTTACCACTATCAACTGCCTCAACTATGCTAGAATAAAAAGATAACAAATTTGTTAAACATGAACGGAGCACATAAGAAATAATAACAAGAATAAAGGTAACTGTGGAAAGCCTATTGGCCCATACGAGGCAGCTCCTATCTACATACAAAGATTAATCAGGTGTAATTGGCCTGTTATGTTGAACATTGTCTTCTGTGTTGGCATCGTTATGTTCTGGTCTTGTCCTTACTCTCATGGTGGGTAGAGTAAATAGTTCCGTGATTTGGGTGTTCATGGTAGGTTGTTCTATTCTTATGTGAATTGCTTCAAGAATTTGTTATCTTCTTGCATCTTGGGTTTGTCTATTATACAGGTATTTTGGTCAACATTTCTCTTGTTAGGGTGATGTCATGGGCTTGTCTCATGTGATTCCTGGGGGCACCGGATTGAAGATGACATGTCAAACGCCTCGTCAGCTTGGTCGACGTCATACCNGCGAAATCTGTGTAAATTACATCAGCGTTTGTCTTCCAGGCATCTAAGGCTACGTCATAGTACTCACCTATGTGTGCTTGCGGGGGGTTGAGCTTTGGCTCTTTTTTGTGTTTTTTTGAGATATATAGAAGAGTTGTTACATTCTTGTACAGCCACTAGTACGCGTAGCGTTTCGGGCGGTCCCCTGGAATACGATCCCGCCGCGAAGAATCGTTTTTACAACCAAGTGCTCATTTACTGTTGAGTTAAACAGAGGCTACAGTTAAGGATTTGCGACCAGTAAATCCTCCCGGCCAGGATACGAACCCATAACAAAGCGCTCGCGGAACGCCAGGCGAGTGTCTTACCACTACACCCGGAGACTTTGGTCCCGCTTCTCAACCGTCAATCTACGGTGGAACAGATTCCTTAGCTTCTCGAGCTCTATCATATCTACATTTGAAAACTGTGTATGGAGTCAGCCTCCACCACATCACTTCCTAGTGCAATTCCATTGTTAACTACTCTGACACTGAAAAAAGTTCTTTCAAATGTCTGTGGCTCATTTGGGTATTCAGCTTCAACCTGTGTCCCCTTGTGGGTGTACCACCCGTGTTAAATAGTCCATCCTTGTCTACCCTGTCAATTCCCCTGATAATTTTTTATGTGGTGATCATGTTCCCCTAGCTCTTCTGTTTCCAGCGACGTGCGGTGCAGTTCACGTAGTCTGTCCTCATAACTCATGCCTCTTGGTTCTGGGACTAGTCTAGTGGCATACCTCTGAACTTTTTCCAGCTTCGTCTTGTGTTTGACAAGGTACGGGCTCCATGCTGGGGCCGCATACTCCAGGATTGGCCTTACATACGTAATATACAAGGTTCTTAAAGATTCCTTACATAGGTTTCTGAACGCGGTTCTGACGTTAGCCAGCCTCGCATACGCTGCCGATGTTACTCTTTTGATGGCTTCAGGAGACAGGTTTGGTGTGATATCAACTCCTAGATCTTTCTCTCTGTCCGTTTCGTGAAGAACTTCATCCACCATTCGGTATCCAGTGTCTGGCCTCCTAGTTCCTCCTCCTAGTTTCATTACCTTACACTTACTTGGGTTGAACTTTAGTAGCCATTTGTTTGACCCTTACTTCAGTTTGTTTAGGTCATCTTGTAGCCTCATACTATCTTCCTCTGTCTTAATCCTCCTCATAGTTTATGTATCAACAGCATACATTGAGAGGAACGAGTCTATTCCCTCTGGGAGATCATTTACACGTATCAGGAACAGTACAGGTCCAAGAACTGATCTCTGAGGGACTCCACTGGTGAAGCCTCACCACTATGAGACCTCATCCCTCACAGTAACTCTGTCTTCTGTTGCTTAGGTACTCCCTTATCCAGTTGAGTACCTTCCCTTTCACTCGTACCTGCATCTCCAGTTTGTGCACTAGTCTCTAATGTGGTACTGTGTCAAAGGCTTTCTGGCAATCCAAAAATATGCAGTCTGTCCATCCCTCTCTCTCTTGCCTGGCCACATAATTCAATCAAATTCTGTGAGGCATGATCTGCCATCTTTGAACCCATGCTGATGTTGTGATACAAAGTTCTTCCGCTCCAGATGTTCCACTAGCTTTTTTCACACAATCTTCTCTATCACCTTACATGGTATGCAAGTAAGTGACACTGGCCTGTAGTTCAGTGCCTCCTGTCTGTCACCCTTCTTGAATATCGGGACTACATTAGCCGTCTTCCAAATTGTTGGCAGTTCACCTGTTACCAGTAATTTGTTGTACACCATGGCGAGTACCTGAAAAGACAGCTTCTGCTCCTTCCCTCAGTATCCAAGGTGAGATTCCATCCGGGCCTATAGCCTTTGTCACTTCCAACTCTAGCAGATGCTTCCTCACATCCCCACTGGTAATCACAAACTCAACTAGTGGTGATTAGTTAGATATTCCCTCTCCTATCTCTGGGACTTCCCTTTGCTATACTGTGAAGACCGCCTGGAAATCGTATTGAGATCTTCGCACATTTCCTTGTCGTTTGAAGTGAATTTGTCTACTCCTACACTCAGTTTCATTACCTGTTCTTTCACTGTTGTTTTTCTCCTGATGTGGTTGTGCAGCAATTTAGGTTGCGTCTTTGCCTTGCTTGCTATGTCTTTTCATATTGTCTTTCTGCCTCTCTTCTCACCCTGACGTATTCATTCCTGGCGCTCTGGTATCTTTCTCTACTCACTTGTGTCCAATTATTTCTATAGTTTCTCCACGCCCTTTTCCTTAGTTGCTTTGCCATCTTACATCTCTGATTAAACCATGGGTTTCTGGTCTGCATTTCATTTTTTTCCTTTTGGACTGGGACGAACTTGTCTACTGCCTCCTTACACTTCTGTGTGATGTAGTCTATCATGCCATGGGCAGTCTTTAATCTGAGCTCTGTTTTCCAAGTTATATCTGTTCGGAATTTTCTTATCTCCTCATAGTTTCCCTTTCGGAATGCCCTCTTTTTGTTTTCTGTGCGCTTCCTTGGGTACATCAACCTTCTTCGACCAGGTACTCAAACATCAGTACATTGTGATCACTCATTCCTATTGGGGCCTCGAACCCGATTTCCCTTACGTCGGAGTCATTCAGTGTGAAGACTTGGTCGAGTCTCGCTGGTTCATCATTGCCTCTCATCCTTGTGGATCCCCTGACATGCTGACTTAAAAGTTTCTTGTCACCACCTCCAACAGTTTAGCTCTCCATGTTTCCTGACCTCTGTGTAGTTCCTTGTTTTTCCAGTCTATCCTTCCATGATTGAAGTCCCCCATGATGAGCAGATGGGATCTATTCCTAGTCAGCAGTGGCTGCTTTCTCAACTATAGTGTTGACTGCCATGTTGTTTCTGCCATACTCTTGCCTGGGTTTTCTGCCATTTGGTGGAGGGTTATATATCACTGCTACTACTATTTGGTCCTCCTATTGTCATGGTGCCTGTAATGTAGTCTCTGAACCCTCGCAGCCTGGGATAACCATCTCCTCAAAAACTCCATTCCTTATCATCAGTATGGCCACTTTGCCTCCTCCCCTTCCTTCCTCCCCTTCTTCCCCCTCTCTCTTATTACAGTGTAGTCCTGGGGAAACACTACAATTCTTATGATTCCTTTGAGTTTGTTTCCCTGAGTCCAATTACATCTGGGTTACCTTCTTGTGTTCT
>WNGS01165339.1:6148916-6163090 GCA_020271785.1 Procambarus virginalis
TGATAGTGGTCCAGCAATTGTGATAGGCAAGAACGCCCTGTTCTGAAACCATTTTGGCCAGTGGTTATGGAGATGGCTGTTTTTCATGTATTTTGTGTTCTTATCTGGCACTCTTTCAAAAAAATTTGTGTGTGATGTTTTAAGTGATAGTATGGGTCTGTAGTTTTTTCACCTTGTCTCTTATTTCTCTCCCTTTATGTCGAGTGGTGTTTTATCCTCTGCTTGCTTGGTTTAGTATGCCAGGGAAAACGTCAGTATCTAGGCTCCGTCTCCAAAGTGGAGAATACACTGGCAGAAGATCTCGGGGATAAGGCCGTAATGATGACACAGGCTACCAGGAGATACGGCTCCTGCCATCACCTGACGGGTAGAGATCACACCAAATAACAAGCCACTGTTTAACGGGCAATTCCAACAGGCACACACTTAATAATACAGACAAAACAGGCCAAAAGACAAACAGATGCAACTTGACTCGGAGAACGTGCAGAAAATATTCACTGCCCAAATCCATTCAATAAAGCAGTTTTCCTACATTATTGGAAACGTTTAAAATTCTTCAAAATTGTAGTCCCTGGAATATAGGCGAGAGATGCTTCATCATCTTCACCTGGACAATATTAGAGAGACAGGTTCCATTCCTGCGCTCGGAAATAATTCCAGCACGAAATCAGGAGGCAAGTTATTCAAACGATATGTGAAGGGTGCAACACTTATACAAAAATTTATATTTTATATATATTATAAATATATATATATATATATTATTAATTATATATATATATATATATATATATATATATATATATATATATATATATATATATATATATATATATATATATATAAAAGGGGTACCACCTCTGGTGCAAGTGTACGGACCCATAGCCTCGGAGAAGAAAATAAAGAGTACTCAGAGAAGACCTTGTGGATTCTCACTGAACACTTTGATATTTTCTTCTCCTACCACCCCTATTCTTTTGGTATGTGTGTATATTTATCTAACTTTATTTGAAAATGTCATTACACAAAAAAGTTACAATATTGATTACATGCAGGGTACAAGGCTGCTTGTCACAAGTTGAATAACTCCTCCAGCTCCTCAGGCGGCGGGCAGGAACCATGGATGCAGTGAGCATTTCCTCTCTGGTTTGCCACACTAAGGCGCTGAAAGAGGAAACTGGTAGCGCTAGGGTCTCTAGTTGTTTTAATTAACTTAGAACCAAGCTCCTTCAAAAACCTACAGCACTTTTTTATATATACACGCAGGCTGCCTGTTCCCGACAAACTAATTTAAATATTAATACCTATCAAAGCTTGTAGACTGAGCAAAATTACTGTGTGTAGTTTGACCAAGAGCTCGTCAGGTTGCCGAGATGAAGGGAGAAATGGTCACTGGAGTTCCATACAAGAGGTTCAAGGTGAAGAGGTTGGCGAGAACGGACAGACCAGGGCAGTACACTGACCACCTAGGTCAGTGATCAGACCAGGACGGTACACTGACCACCTAGGTCAGTGATCAGACCAGGCAGTACACTGACCACCTAGGTCAGTGATCAGACCAGGGCAGTACACTGACCACCTAGGTCAGTGATCAGACCAGGGCAGTACACTGACCACCTAGGTCAGTGATCAGACCAGGGCAGTACACTGACCACCTAGGTCAGTGATCAGACCAGGGCAGTACACTGACCACCTAGGTCAGTGATCAGACCAGGGCGGTATACTGAGGTAAACCACCTCCCTGGAACAACACACAAGACTAAATACAATATAAACACCAGAAGTATACCTGGGTCCGGAGTTCCTACCCCACAGGACTGGAGACACGCGCACGCGCGCACATAAAGACGTTAACTCAGACAAATGCAATAGCACATACATGACGGAGATATAGAATACTGTAAGGGGAATTCATTAAGCAGACAGAGAAGCAACGTTTAAAGCGCTGAACGGCATAACGAGGGGAATAGATGGAAATTGGAGACGCAAATATGTTCCACAGAAGTCAATAAGATTCCATGTAAATTTTCAAATATATGAACAGCATTAGATAATGAAGTTGTCGATTCTCTCGATACACAGTTTTAAATGCATTTTTGATAGGAAAAAACAAGCGATACGAGTGTGCCTTAAATACGGATGGGGCGAGCTTGAAAGCACATATAGGCAAGCACACACCAACTCCCGCAATTTGCAATTCTTTTTTACATTTGTCAACTTGCAGAAAGAAATCTCATAATGGCATCCCAGTCAGATGAAGCCAATATTGTAGCAAGGCACACAAAAATATCAATACCAAGAGGAAACCCCGTCTTGCAACCCCCGACCACACACACTCCCAACACAAGAGTAAGAAACACCATCACACAAGAAGGAAAATACATGAAACTGCAGAAAGTCTACTGGCCCACACGAGGCAGCCCCTATTTATACCCACCTAAACTCTTTCACATGTCTAACCTATGCATGAAAGACTTTAGCAATTCTACCTCTATTATGTTACCCGGTAATTGGTTCCATACATTAACTGATTCCAAACCAATATTTACCCAGGTCTTCCGGAATCTCAATTTATATCTATTGTTTGGAACTTAGTTTTGTGTTGATATATTTTGTAAAGAGCATTTATATTTTCCTTTTGTTATGCCCTTTGATCCATCATACTACCCTTTACTCTCCGTCTTTCTCCAGGAGGCAAATTAAGTTTTTCTTATTGTCTTCATGAAGGTTTCTGATCCCCGCGAGTAGCTCTGACATCCGTCTCTGCACTCATTGAAGTGAATTTATGTCCATTCCATAGTATGCACGCCACAACGAAACTGTCAATAAAAATGGGGCCTAAGACATTCACACACCTTACTTTACTTTACCTTACCTTACTTTACCTTACTTTACCTTATCTTACCCTGCGGCTACCTTGAGGTGACCCCAAGGATCAACGTTCCTTCTTCGTTCCTGCTAATCGTGATTCCTATACTATATTCAGTCAGACTTTACAATTTCAGTATTGTTCTGCTTGTATATTATTAACGAGCTCAGAACCCAACATGTTTTAGCATTGAAAATTTCTGCAAGTCTTTTCCCTATTATGAAGGCCTATCCTGTTGGTCTTGTAGTCATATTGTCACCTCAATTTCTCCCCGCCATAGTGGAATATGCAGCCTTCAACAAATATACCAATGATACCACTCCCAAACTAATATTTGTGACAGTTTTCAGTAAATCAAAAGTTATCCACTGTGTATTCAATGTTGTGTGTTCTATTTTGCGTTTACATATTTATTACTTTATTAACATCCCCTTTGGTATACCCTTTTATCTGTAGACTTCAACCATGTTGACCATTACTCTTCTCTGTCTAGAGAATGTAAATTACCTCAAGTTTGTTACATCTTCATAAGGAAGGTTTTAATTTATGAGAATAACTTTGTCATTCTTCTCTGTCCGTGATCAAGTGACTTTGTGCCAATTCTATAATATAGGGACCAAACCCGACTGTAACATATACTGGGATCTGAGCATGATCAAGATAAAGCTAAACAATTATATTGAATGTNAATTAACCACACCCGCCAATATTAACTTCAAGTTCTATGCAGGAAACTTTAACCCTGCACATTAATCACGTGCCAAGGTTGTTCTACTCGCTGCACTGCAAGCATTAATCTTGAATTCCTGCACAAAGATCATGCCGCTTCACATCAGTCACGCACGAAATTTAAAATGCAGCCATCAATCATGTAGAGTGCGCAGCAGGCGCGTGCACGCGCGCGAGCACCCATCAATCCAGTGCCTTAATATCGGCGAGGGTGGGAGCATTGGTGGGGGGGGGAGGGGGATTGATGCCGCTGTTCCTCCCGCGAGCATCAGTTCCCGTAGAGATGAATACGTCTCTCCAGCATAAACTCCGCCTCGCTCTTCCACAAGATTAAACAACCCCTCATTTCTGTCTTGATTTATCAAACAATTTTCTTGCACCAGAGCCAACAGGAAAATTTACACAGAAAATGAGCCTGGCAAAAATTACGAGCAAGCACTGCAACATTATCGTCACGGGTCAACATCTCTTGCAAAATAAATACCCAGATGAAACAACAACCACCTCACCACAAAAATACCATGAGAAACAAGCATTGCATACACACACACAAACACGCATATGTGTGTAAAAATATTATATATATATATATATATATATATATATATATATATATATATATGTCGTACCTAGTAGCCAGAACGCACTTCTCAGCCTACTATGCAAGGCCCGATTTGCCTAATAAGCCAAGTTTTCATGAATTAATATATTTTCTCTAATTTTTTTCTTATGAAATGATAAAGCTACCCATTTCATTATGTATGAGGTCAATTTTTTTTATTGGAGTTAAAATTAACGTAGTTATATGACCGAACCTAACCAACCCTACCTAACCTAACCTATCTTTATAGGCTAGGCTAGGTTAGGTTAGGTAGCCGAAAAAATTTAGTTTTTTCTACCTAACCTACCTAACCTAACCTAACCTAACTTAATTTTTTCGGCTACCTAACCTAACCTAGCCTAGCCTATAAAGATAGGTTAGGTAGGGTTGGTTAGGTTCGGTCATATAACTACGTTAATTTTAACTCCAATAAAAAAAATTGACCTCATACATAATGAAATGGGTAGCTTTATCATTTCATAAGAAAAAAATTAGAGAAAATATATTAATTCATGAAAACTTGGCTTATTAGGCAAATCGGGCCTTGCATAGTAGGCTGAGAAGTGCGTTCTGGCTACTAGGTACGACATATATATATATATATATATATATATATATATATATATATATATATATATATATATATACACACACACACCTAATGTCCCGCAACTCTGATGAGCCTGTCGGTCGCCCAGACGGGATCACGGTGAACCCCTGGAAGAATGGTAGACAGTTGGTGTGGGACTACACTTGCGTTTCAACTTTAGCCAACACCTATGTTGATTTCAGTGCCGCACAGGCAGGATGTGCTGCCAATCACCGGGAAGCGGCCAAGTCACGTAAACACAAGAGACCTTGATCACCACTACAATTTTGTCCCCATTGCCTCAGACACTTGGTGCCTGGGGTAAAAGTGCTGCTAGTTTTTTGAAGGCGTTGGGGTCCAAGCTAATTGAAACAACTAGAGACCCCTAGAGCTGCCAGTTTTCTTACCCTATTACACACAGAAATCACAATAGCGTGACGCATCAAATGAACAAATCCACAAGAGACGTGACGAGGATTCGAACCTGCATCCGGGAGCATCCCAGACGCTGCCTTAATCGACTGAGCTACGACATGGTCACCGGGATGAACAGTTTTCTCTTTCAGCGCCTTAGTGTGGCCATCCAGAGAGGAAGTGCTCACTGCATCCATGGTTCCTGCCCGCCATCTGAGGAGCTGGAGGAGCTCTACAACTTGTGACAAGTAGCCTTGTACCCTGCATGTAACCAATGCTGTAACCCTTTTATATACATATTATATTATATATTAGTATACTTTGGTAGCAGTCTTTCTTGTAAACATATGTTGTTAAATATGACCGAAAAAGCGAGATTAATAATTCTAACACGAATTTTCTCAATATTTCTTATGTTTCTTTTTACTGTCGATGGTAATTGAAAAATCAATTCTCCAAAATTCATTTTTATTTCTAGTCTGACGCGACGCTTGAACGCGTTTCGTAATAACTTTTTACATTTTCAAAGACTTTAGTTTACATACACAACTGTAACCTGAAAACACTAAACAGAGTTTTACTTACAATAACACTAAACAGCCTATCCGTCTTACATATACTCACACTTGGGTGAGGTGATATGGTGCAACAGTTTTGGATGAGGTGAACAAATTTGTGACAAATGGAAGACAGAACACGAAACAATAGGTATTAGTAGGAACGAAGTAACTGCAGAGGGCCTATTGGGCCATACTTCCTCTTGATGCTTCTATATTGGTTCGGAGTCTTGAAGTGGGTAGAATACAGTAGTGCATTAATTGGCTGTTGATTGCTGGTGTTGACTTCTTGATGTGTAGTGCCTCGCAGATGTCGAGCCGCCTGCTATCGCTGTACCTATCGATGATTTCTGTGTTGTCTGTTAAGACTTCTCTGGTGATGGTCTGGTTGTGAGAGGAGATTATGTGTTCCTCTATGGAGCCCTGTTGCTTATGCATTGTTAATCGCCTGGAAAGAGACGTTGTTGTCTTGCCTATATACTGAGTTTTTTTAGTTTACTTTTACAGTCCCCAAGTGGGCATTTGAAGGCATAAACGACATTGGTCTCTTTCAAGGCTAGTGACTAGTATTTGTACAATATCAGAGATAAGAATGAGAAAAAGCAGCGGTGCAAAGACTGTGCCCTGGGGTACAGAGCTTTTCGCTGCACTTGAGCTTGATCTTATTAGACTGACCTTTACTCTCTGCATTTCAGTTTGACAAAGTTGAAAATCCAACGCCCCACTTTACCCGTTATTCCTATTTTTCTATTTTTTATGGGGTATCACTCCATGGTACTCATTTGTCGAATGCCTTTGCAAACTCTGTGTATACATCTGCATTTTGTTTTTCTTCTAAGGATTCTGTGATTTTGGCATAGTGGTTGAGTAACCGACAGACATGATCTTCCCGACCTAAATCCATGTTGTCCTGGGTTGTGTAGCTCATTATTTTCCATAAAAATAGAAATTCCTAATCACACTTTCAAAAACATATTATGTGTGATGTTAGTGCAACTGGTCTATATTTTTTTTTCAAAAGCTTTACTACCTCCCTTGTGCAGAGGAGGTAGTGCTGGTATCCCCTCTGTATCCAGGTCATATTTTCTCCCCACGTATCTCCATATTAAACCGAGTCAGGCCCCAGAGGCTGAGTGCATGGGCATGTTGTCAATTTCTCTTCCAAAGTCTTCCGAGTTCGTGTTAATATCCGTTATGTTATCTGCAGCTTGAATGTCAAAGACGCTGTCTGGAGCTTCAACTTTTCATGTTTATTGGTGTGCTAAACATAGCCTTATACTTGCTTCTTAGAATTTTACTAATTTCTTTGTTGTCCTCTGTGTACATACTTTCAGTTGGAACTAAAGGTCCAATATTGGTGGAGATTTTAAATTTTGCATATATGAAAAAATATTTTGGATTTTTCTCTATCTCTTGTATAGCTTTTTGTTCTAGTTACATTTCCACAGACTGGTATGATCGCTTCAATGTTTGCTCTATTTTTTTTCTATCTTCCTGTTTAGGTATAGTTTCCTTTCTTGTGATAGTCGTGTCTGTTTAAGAATTGTTTTCCTTCTGTACAGTCGTCTGCGTTCTCTTTCTAGAGTGGTCCTCTTTCTGACCCTCCTCACAGGCACATGCTTCAAGCAGACCTTGTATACTTCAGCTATCAGTTGAGCTATTCCCTGTGTGGGAGTTTTGTCGCTTAAGACTGTCTCCATTCGAATGTAATCCATGTAATCTTTGTAGTATGAGTTTCCGTGAATGCCCCAATATTGAGTTGAACTCTGCTAAAAGACCATTTATGAACTTAACTTAAAAGGGAACACGCCCAAACACCAGCGGGTGAGAACCATGCCCAGGGAACACGTCCAAACACCAGCAAGTGAGAACCATGCCCAGGGAACACGCCCAAACACCTGCGGGTGAGAACCATGCCCAGGGAACACGTCCAAACACCAGCGGGTGAGAACCATGCCCAGGGAACACGCCCAAACACCTGCGGGTGAGAACCATGCCCAGGGAACACGCCCAAACACCTGCGGGTGAGAACCATGCCCAGGGAACACGCCCAAACACCTGCGGGTGAGAACCATGTCCAGGGAACACGCCCAAACAAACTCTCGTCTAACGAACACGAATATTAATCATGCGGAGCGTCATTAATCACACCAATGCCGTCATCAATCACGAGCGTGGCAACGGTCGTATGTATTGACGTTATCAGCACTGTGGAATCGTACGACAACTGCGCCATCACACTTTATTACCACCATTACACAACTTACCACTATAATTACCTTTGTCCGTATAACTCTTCCAGATCGTATGAGCAATACGAACATTAATCCGGAGTCATATATCGCAAGAAAGTTAGTTTTAACAATGGTTGTTTTATACAACACTTGAGCTTGCTTAATATTATTACCTGTCACGCCAGCTGGTTCCATTAGCAGCATAATTCAATTCAATTATAAACCATAATTTTGATTCAATGTTATTCACAATGCTCCCGCTATACAGTATTATGTTACGAACAACGAAACTGCAATTCAGAGTAATGAAGAATTATCAGCACCAACTAATCCTTAGAACAACGCATTTCACATTAAAATAAAATAAAATATAATTTAAGATGACATCTCCAGGCTGGTCTGGTGAACGTCATTCATATTGCTGACGCTTCGTGACTTGGTGAAAGTGTGTGGTACCATTTATTATTATTAACATCTTTATTGACAAAATTAATTACAATTTTGCCTAATCTGAGGATTTTGATAGTCTGATTAAAGTGAGGATAATGCTGGTATTCACTGCCATGCAGGACGGAGGGTCATACATAAGACAATAGGTCTAAACTGTAGGTACCAGCCCGCCTCCAGCATCACACCAACGACAGCAGTCATACCTGGAGAGGGTCTCAGCAGTTCTTCTCTCCGAGCCCGGACTGGGCCCAGACTCGACTGGGGATAACTTGGTCTAGCAGGATGTTGCTTACAGCGGCACACAGGCCCACATATCCACTACAGCCTGGTTAGTCACGCACTTCTTGCAAGAACTTGTCTAAGTGCCTCTTGAAGACATCTACCTTTGTTCCGGCAAGATTTATAATGCTTGCTGGGAGGATGTTAAACAGCCGTGGACCTCTCATGTTCCAACCCATCCTCCTGTGTACATACTTTTTGTAACTATGTGTACCATAGTACAAACTCACCCAAGACATCGTCCCAGCCACGGGAGCATCTCCCCCACCCAAGACATCGTCCCAGCCACGGGAGCATCTCCCCCACCCAAGACATCGTCCCAGCCACGAGTGCATCTCCCCCACCCAAGACATCGTCCCAGCCATGAGTGCATCTCCCCCACCCAAGACATCGTCCCAGCCACGGGAGCATCTCCCCCACCCAAGACATCGTCCCAGCCATGAGTGCATCTCCCCCTCTCAAGACATCGTCCCAGCCATGAGTGCATCTCCCCCTCTCAAGACATCGCCCCAGCGAGGGCAGCGGCACACAACTCAGAGTCCCGCACTAATGCCCGGGCCATTTACTGGTAGAACCTAAGCCTCCAGAGACTATGATCCCACAAGAAACAAAGGTAAGCCTTCAGACCGCATAATCTCTAAATATCTTGATTAACGGGTCCACGACCCACCCAAAATACTCGGTAAATGCTTTCTCTTTCTTCCTCCCTCCGGCGCCGACTCCTCTAGCAGTAGAGCGCGGCACAGGCACTCACATTATCTCACTTGGGTGTGCATTCATTACTGTGGTGTCTTGTCTTCTGACCCTCACCTTCACCGCCCACAAGTTAGTCAATACTTATGAACGGTCCGTCTAATTACCCAAAGCTACCCAGGATTACGCAAGTATGATTAAATATGATATATTTACTCATTATAATATTGGTGCTGAACGTAGAACATGAAAAAACTTAATTTTACCCTGAAAAAAAATATAATTTTATAATGAAATTAGAAGAAACTAGGTAGCAGGTGACGCAAAAGAAAGTCGAGGATCAAAGCGACAATCTTGTAGGGCGACTTATCCAAGACACATTGAAATTGAAATAAGTTTATTGAGGTAAAATACACACAAGGGATGAGGTAGCTCAAGTTATTCTCACCCCGTTCAGTACATCGTGCTAATACATACAAACACACACATCACAAACAATAAACGTATTACCGAACAGTCTGAGAAAGAAACGCATACATTTCCTCCTTTACACAAGTAACCAACACACATTGTTACCTGGCGTGTTTGCTGGCATGTCAGCCTCCTGTACACACCTCGCACTTCTCTCCTCAAACTGTCATCAATTTAATTAATGATATTAAACAGAAGAATGCATATTCACAATAATATATATAGCATAAAAAGCCAGAAAAATCTTTAAGATTTATTATAAAATGTGTCTGGAAGTGAAATCAACTCCATGGGACAATGATTATGGTATATAGATGCTGATCGTTTTTCCCTGATATGCGTTCGCTACATAAACTATTGTGTGCTTATGTACGTATTCAGAAATTATTTCATAGTAAAACTGATTTTCCACGTTCTACACTCAATACCATCATTATTGTCGGTAAATGTGTCCTATTTCTTCATAACTTATGTAATGATAGATGGTTTTGGATAGCATTGTATAGCTTTGGGTAATTAGACGGACCCGCTCTGGGTATCACACCCGCCAATCTATTGTGTAATTAACATGCATATATGCTAATTAACCTTCAAGAGCTACATATCGGAAGAAAGGCAGAGATGTAGACATTAATGGGACTACATTTCAAGGAATATAAACTAAGTGAAAGCCAAGATATTGTTAAATAAAAAATACCACATAATCGTTATCTTATTGACACAATAAAATTTTATTCAGTACCATCATTATAGTGGATAAATGGCATATATATTACTTATGTAATACTAGGTTTTGGCTAGCTTGGGTAACTATGGGTAACTATGGGTGGCTTATTTATGTAAATTATGTAATTTACAGTGTTAATAAATATTAACGTTTTACATTTTATTGGAAATTCTACCAACAAGGCATGAAAGATGTAAAGGTTTCGTAAATAGTTGCAGAAATGCTTGATGAATTCTGGGCCAGTTTTGGTTCCGTCTGTATAATCACAAGCCAGATGCGAGGCGGTGAAGACCCCTCTATAGAAAATCGTAAGATATGTCGACAAATAATTGAAGACGCAGAAAGAGACAGATAAATCTGAAACAATGAATGCCAGTTTTTCGGCCACATGGATAATGTATTGTGCTCAGAACAGGCGAGTGAAAGCTGAAGCTCGGCGTGAAGAGGAGAGAAAAACTTGTCCTGCCAAGTTCTGGGTGCTCCTTGGATATCTTTACTGCTGCCAGTGAAGCCCATCAAAGAGCTGGCACTGGCAAAGTCGCCCCCCCACTCAAGAGTCCAAGTGCCAGGGCCAACATGTCTGGGGTGAGGACTTACCCTTATCTTGAGATGATTTCGCGGGTTTTTAGTGTCCCCGCGGCCCGGTCCTCGACCAGGCCTCCACCCCAGGAAGTAGCCCGTGACAGCTAACACCCAAGTACCTATTTTACTGCTAGGTAACAGGGGCATTGGGTGAAAGAAACTCTGTCCATTGTTTCTCGCCGGCGCCTGGGATGGAACCCTGGACCACAGGATCAGAAGTACAGCGTGCTGTCCGCTCGGCCGACCGACCCTACACTAACTGGCGGTGTAATGTAAAGGTTTTTCGCAGTTCTTGAGTTTCCTACTCATTCCCCTTTTCCTCCTTTCCCTTCCCTCCTACAAGAGGACTGAACACACACAGTCTCCTAACCTTTGACCAGAGATAGGTCTCACAAGCCACAGGGCAGAGCACTCAACACCTCTCTCTTGGAAGACTGGTGTTCCAAGCACGACCACCAGCCATAAAGCCTCGGCTCTGTACAATTCAACAAACTCAAGCCACATTAAGTGTAAAAGCCTCGCACCTGGCCTAGAATTATGAACTGTACAAACCTGAATTACACACAGCGGCGAACATTCATTTAAAATCATAATAAGCACTCAAAATATGCAAGTGTGCACCAGACTAGGACTGCAAGGGTAGCCTAGGACCACCACGATAGATTAGGATCACCATGATTGATTAGGATCACCATGATTGATTAGGATCACCATGATTGATTAGGATCACCATGATTGATTAGGATCACCATGATTGATTAGGATCACCATGATTGATTAGGATCACCATGATTGATTAGGATCACCATGATTGATTAGGATCACCATGATTGATTACGCTTACTAGAGAAACCAAGGACTACCGGAGTAATAAGGACCAAAACAGAATATCCGAGAAGCAGACTAGCACACTGCGGCTGGCTCCAGCAAGACTGACCTGAGCAGCAAAAGACAACGCAGGGGGATTCCAGGCACTTTCCAACAGCAACAGTAAGTATATGTAGTATGAGGACCTCGGTAAGGCCTTGCCACACGGTCCCGTATGAGAGGTTACTAAGGAAGGTAGAAGGCGCGCGTCATCAGGGAAACCCCCAGTAAACTAGACCAGAGCACGACTGAAAGACGACACAGAGGGTCAGGATAATTGGATCGATATCGCTAATGATGTGTCACAGGCCTCAGCTTGCCACAATTTGCCTCGACAACCTGGATATTGGAACGAGTAATATAAACAAGTTTGCGGACGACACAAACGGTGAGCAATGGATACAAGAGAGGAGTGATGACGTGCAATGCCTGACAGAAAATTGGGTAAAGTAATGCTTTATACCTCATCAATAACACTATCAAGGGCAGATAAGAGTGCGAGTGCTCCCAAGTTGGTGTGTCGTTATCACCATAACAAGAAGCCAGATGCACCACAATACTCAAACTTGCACAGAAACCAGAGACTCCAAGATAACGGAGCGCTGCACACATTGCTAACAATGACCTAGCGAGCAAGGTGCGGGTGTACACCACCAATAAACCCTACAGACCTCACTGGAAACCTGTCAATACCGGTAGCTATAAACCGTGCCCTGTTATGAAAACATTTAACACAAACCGTCCTCACTAACCCGCAATATCAACAAATTTAAAACAACCCTTTTCAATCTCCGACTTTCAACAATACAACACTTTTACCGTTTCATACATTTTCAACTATCACAAAAGCAATATATATATACCTTTTTAAGTATGCAAGGTGTTTATCTGGAAAATAGCGAGCCGATACTTGGCCCAGCCAGTAAGCCGAACACAAATGAGTTTCCAATACCATCACTCACTCACTAGTCACCTGCATACTGACCCAACACTTTAGCATCCTCTCAATTTCCAGGTTCCAAGCCTACTTATCTCACACATTAACCTGCTTACCTTTACCCTATGTCTCCTGTCTACTGAACTCCCAATTCTATCTTCACCTCCCCTGCCACCCTCATTTCTTCCTCACCTCCCTACTCTGCCTCATTCCCTTCTTACCTACCTATTTTGCCAACCTCATTGCCTTCTCATTTACCTTTAGACAAAGATTCACACGCCAGATACCACATACTATATATATATAAATATATATATAAATGTCGTACCTAGTAGCCAGAACACACTTCTCAGCCTACTATGCAAGGCCTGATTTGCCTAATAAGCCAAGTTTTCATGAATTAATTGTTTTTCGACTACCTAACCTACCTAACCTAACCTAACCTAACCTTTTCGGCTACCTAACCTAACCTATAAAGATAGGTTAGGTTAGGTTAGGTAGGGTTGGTTAGGTTCGGTCATATATCTATGTTAATTTTAACTCCAATAAAACAAAATTGACCTCATACATAATGAAATGGGTAGCTTTATCATATCATAAGAAAAAAATAGAGAAAATATATTAATTCAGGAAAACTTGGCTTATTAGGCAAATCTGGCCTTGCATAGTAGTCCAAAAAGTGAGTTCTGGCTACTAGGTACGACATAAATATATATATATATATATATATATATATATATATATATATATATATATATATATATATATATATATATATATATTATATGCAAATCTCAAATTTGTATTAGCACTAAGCGACACCACAGAGCCTCACGTCAGTTCGTCCATCTGTCTGTCCACACCTTCCTGCCTCCTTCACTCTTGTCCTTAACACACACACATCCTGTTTGGGGGGGGGGGGGTGCTCAGAGATGAGTGGACAGCGCACGGGGGGTCGTAGTCTCAAGGTCCCGGGTTCGATCCCCGGTAAAGGCAGAAACAAATGTGCAGAGTTTCTTTCACACTCATCGCCTGTTCACCTATCAGTACATATGTACCTGGGAGTTAGAGAGCTGTTACGGGCTGCTTCCTGGGGATGTGTGTGCGAGTGTTAAGAGAAAAATGTATGTAGTAGACATAAGAGGAAAAATAAATTAGGTAGAAAAGGCGGG
>WNGS01165339.1:6199944-6212728 GCA_020271785.1 Procambarus virginalis
GGAGGGAGAATCATGCCTCACAGGGTTAATTTAATTTTACTGCCAGGCAACAAAAATCACGCAAGAAAGAGAGGGGTGGGTAGACTGCATATTTTTGGATTGTAAGAAAGCCTTTGACACAGTACCACATAAGAGACTAGTGCACAAACTGGAGATGCAGGCAGGAGTTAAAGGGAAGGTACTCCACTGGATTAAGGGAGTACCTAAGCAACAAAAGACAGCTAGTCACAGTGAGGCGTGAGGTCACTGACTGGCGAGGCGTCACTGGTGGAGTCCTTCAGGGATCAGTTCTAAGACTTATACTGTTCCTGGTACGTGAATATGATCTACCAGAAGGAATAGACTCGTTCCTCTCAATGTTTGCTGATGACGCAAAAGTTATGAGGGAGATTTTTATTATTTAAAAATTATGCTAAGACAGAGGAAGATAGTATGAGGCTACAAGATGACCTAAACAAACTGAGGGAATGGTCCAACAAATGGCTACTAAAGTTCAACCCAAGTAAATGTAAGATAATGAAACGAGGTGGCGGAAATAGGCGGCCAGTCACTGGATACCGAGTGGGAGATGAAGTCCTTCATGAAACGGACAGCGATAAAGATCTAAGAGTTCATATCACGCCAAACCTGTCTCCTGAAGCCCACATCAAATAAATAATATTGGCGGCGTATGCGAGGCTGGCTAACATCAGAACTGCCTTCAGAAACTTGTGTAAGGAGTCTTTCAGAACTTTATATACTACACATTAAGGCTAATCCTGGAGTATGCGGCCCCAGCATGGAGCCCGTACCTTGTCAAGCACAAGACGAAGCTGGAAAAAGTTTATATGTATGCCACTAGGCTAGTCCCGGAACTAAGAGGCATGAGTTACGAGGAAAGGCTGAGTGAACTGCACCTCACGTCGCTGGAAGACAGAAGAGCTCGGGGAGACATAATCGCCACACAAAAATTTCAGAGCGATAGGATAGACAAGGATGGATTATTTAACATGGATGGTACACGAACAAGGGGACACAGGTAGAAGATGAGTAGCCATATGAGCCACAGAGACATTAGCAAGAATTTTTTCAGTGTCAGTAGATAGTAAATGGAATGCACTAGGAAGGGATGTTGTGGAGGAGGCGGGACCAAAGAGCCAAAGCTCAACCCCCGCAAATACAACTAGGTGAGTAACTGAATGAGTACACACACGAGAGACGTGTTGAGACCGCTGTGTAATCACACGCTCTTATTCCGAAATAGTTTCAGTGGCACCTCTTTGTTCAGCGTCCCATATTAACCCCGGTGTAGTGTCTGGTGCATGTCCGTCCGTCCGTCCGTCCGTCCGCCCGCCCGCCCGCCCGCCCGAACCCACGCGCCCGCCCGCACACGCACGCCTCTTGAGTTATCTTGAGTTATCTTGAGATGATTTCCGGGGCTTTAGTGTCCCCGCGGCCCGGTCCTCGACCAGGCCTCCACCCCCAGGAAGCAACCCGTGACAGCTGACTAACACCAAGGTACCTATTTACTGCTAGGTAACAGGGGCATAGGGTGAAAGAAACTCTGCCCATTGTTTCTCGCCGGCGCCTGGGATCGAACCCAGGACCACAGGATCACAGTCCAGTGTGCTGTCCGCTCGGC
This sequence comes from Procambarus virginalis, assembly GCA_020271785.1. Classification (NCBI taxonomy): domain Eukaryota; kingdom Metazoa; phylum Arthropoda; class Malacostraca; order Decapoda; family Cambaridae; genus Procambarus; species Procambarus virginalis. The sequence continues at coordinate 6,201,566 of WNGS01165339.1, forward strand.
CGACCGGCTCCCGCCTGTCCGCCCGCACACGCAAGATTGCTGAAATAGAGGGAATACAGAGAACATATACGGCACGCATAGACGCGATGAAGCACCAAAAATATTGAGATCGTCTCAAAGCCCTCCAAATGTACTCACTAGAAAGGACACGAGAGAGATATCAAATAATATACACCTGGAAAATACTGGAGGGCCAGGTCCCTAATATTCACAGTAAATTAACAACATACTGGAGTGAACGATATGGAAGAAAATGCAGAATAGAATCAGTGAAGAGCAGAGGTGCCATAGGCACAATCAGAGAACACTGTATAAACATCAGAGGTCCGAGGTTGTTCAACATCCTCCCAGCAAGCATAAGAAATATTGCCGGAACAACCCTGGACATCTTCAAGTGGAAACTAGAAGGTTTCCTCCAAGGAGTGCCGGACCAACCGGGCTGTGGAGGGTATGTGGGCCTGCGGGCCGCTGCAAGCAACAGCCTGGTGGACCAAACTCTCACAAGTCATGCTTGGCCTCGAGCCGGGCTTGGGGAGTAGAACTCCCAGAACCCCATCAACCTGGGGCCAGATTCACGAAAGCACTTACGCAAGCACTTACGAACTTGTACATCTTTCCTCAATCTTTGACGGCTTTCGTTACATTTATTAAACAGTTTACAAGCAAGAAAACTTCCCATTCAACTGTTGTTATTGTTATCAACAGCCTCCTGGTGCTTTGGAGCTCATTAACTGTTTAATAATTGGAAACAAAGCCGCCAAAGATTGAGAAAGATGTACAGGTTCGTAAGTGCTTGCGTAAGTGCTTTCGTAAATCTAGCCCTAGGTGTCAACCAGGTATCAGAGCCAGCGTGTTCACGTTCCTAGTTGGTTCTGTAATTTGCTGACTGAGCGAGAATTTGTCACAGAATCTCTGTAGTTCTCTGCCCTGTGGTTGGTTATTTCCCGGTTGATTTCCTGCTATAATGTTATTGTTTCCTTTAATAATGTTATTGTTATTCGTAATCCTGAGGTTCCGGATTCGATACCCGGTAGAGCCGGAAACAAATGGGCAGTTTATTTCACCCTGATGCTCCTGTTCACCTAGCAGTAAATATGTACCTGGGAGTTAGCCAGCTGGTACGGGCTGCTTCCTGGGGATGTGTAACATAAAGGAGGCCTGGTCGAGGACCGGGCCAAGAGGGGACGCTAAGCCACCGAAATCATCTCAAGATTTCATACCAAGATAACCTCCCTCTGCCAGAATCAATAGTTTCCTGGATGTCAGTTCTCCGTGATGTGCCACAGCCTCCCTGACGTGGCAAAGCTCTCCTAATTTAGCAATAGCCTCCCTGACGTGGCAAAGCTCTCCTAATTTAGCAATAGCCTCCCTGACGTGGCAAACCTCTCCTAATTTAGCAATAGCCTCCCTGACGTGGCAAAGCTCTCCTAATTTAGCAATAGCCTCCCTGACGTGGCAAAGCTCTCCTAATTTAGCAATAGCCTCCCTGACGTGGCAAAGCTCTCCTAATTTAGCAATAGCCTCCCTGACGTGGCAAACCTCTCCTAATTTAGCAATAGCCTCACTGATGTGGCAAAGCGTTATTCTTTGATGTGAACAGATGTGGCAATACCTCCTTCCTGCAGAGAGTTTGACTGTTGTCGTAGTCACTTTGAAAGTGTCAATCCAATTAACTGTGTGTAGTGACCCTAAAGTAGTCGTCGCCTTGCAGTGAAGTTTCAACCATGTCTAAGTCAACCCTACGGTAATGTTTCAGTGTGTGAGAGCTTCCCTAGATGGTACACTCTCTCCCCGAGGGAGGGGGGGGTGGTACACTCACTCCCCGAGGGAGGGGGGGTGGTACACTCACTCCCCGAGGGAGGGGGGGATGGTACACTCACTCCCCGAGGGAGGGGGGGTGGTACACTCACTCCCCGAAGGAGGGGGGGAAGGAACACACTCCCCGCGAGGGGGGGGGGAAGGATTTTAATATTATAAGATTTCAAATCTTATACTATTAAAAATCCGTCTTGTTTTCTTGGAAAGTGTCTCAGTGAACAGCCCTCACCGAGACAAATGTCTCACTGAGATAAATGTCTCAGTGAGGGCTGCCCCGCTCCCTATCCTCCAACAGTGTACTTAAATTTGCTAACCGACCGTTTGATGAGATTTCCCGCTTAGTGCTTGAGAAAAATATTGATTTACTTAAATTAGAAGTACGTGAATGTCTTAAGGTGTTGAACAGCCGTAGGTATTCATTTCTTGAAGCTGTACCTTCAGAATGGAACCACCCGATGATGGATTATCGTTACTCTGCTATGAGATCTGCCTGCAGGGATGTAAGTACAAAGCTTGATTCAAAACTGAATAAACTTATTCAACAAAGTGATTGGAACAAACACGCCAACGATGACTTCGATATTAACCTCTCTAGTAAACAACTTGATAATGATACGATGACTGCTCTTGGTTAAGGTCTGAGATTTTCCATATGGATGTGAATTATGTAGATATTGCCAAAAGTTTTTGCAATTTGGAGAAATATAGCGAGATTTCCGCTTATGACATCAATGTTTGCAAGGGAATGGTGTACTGGTCTTTACTTAAGGGTCCTAATTGTCCAGACGGGTTTATGCGAGCGTTCAAGAACCCTCAAAAGAGATAACACTCTGGTTGATACCTGGTTGATCAACCTGGTTGATGGGGTTTTGGGAGTTCTACTCCCCAAGCCCGGCCCGAGGCCAGACTTGGGGAGTACATATCTACATATCACTAAGGCTGGTAAGTCCAATGCTGCTGTCATCATGGACAAGACGACTATATACAAAAACTGAACCAGTTATTGGATGACAGACACTTACTTACCTGTTAATAGTGACCCTATTGAAAAAGTTATTGCTCCTTTAACAAAACTCTTAAAACCTTGCTCAAGAATGATAAGGAGTCGATTCCTAAGTTTTTAAGTCGTTCCCCTTCCCTGCCATATCTATATGGTCTTATTAAAACACAAACCCAATAATCCTGCAAGACCTATTATTACTTCTGTTGGATCTGTGGCATTTAGACTTTCCAAATGGCTTGTCCAAGTCTTGTCCACGGTAGTTGGTTCCATTTCCAACTCACACGTAACAAACAACTTGGACTTGGTTAACAAGTTGTCTGGGTTGAAATTAAATTATGATCTTAAACTTGTGAGTTTTGATGTGAGGGGTCTGTTCACTAAAGTTCCTGTTAATGACCTGTTGGCATTCTTACGGGATCTACTCCCTAAGTATAATTTAACTTTACCTACTAACACCATTGTTCATGAATGATAATTATTTCAGCTTTAATGATTCATTTTATAAACAAACATTTGGCATGGCAATGGGTAATCCCCTCTCCCCTGTTTTGAGCAATTTGTACATGGAATGTTTTGAAACAAATATCCTACCCAGGATTTTACCCTCGAATTTGATTGGTATAGGTACGTTGAGGGTATTTTATGCCTGTGGCCGGTTAACCATGACCAAACTGATTTTTTTCCAACTTAATTCGCTGGTTCTGTCAATTAAATTCACAACTGAGAATGAAATGAATGGTGTTCTGCCTTTTTTAGACATCATGATTCATAGAATCGGGAGGAGTTTCAAATTCAATGTATATAGGAAACCTACCAATGTGTGCTCGTATGTTCATTTTTACTCGAATCATCATGTTCAGGTTAAGCGGGCAGTGTTTTCTAGTATGTTTCTCAGAGCACTGAGGGTTTGCAGTTCGGAATTTTTTGATGAAGAAATAACGAATATATTTGAAATTGGGAAAAAGTTAAAATACCCAAAATCCTTATTGGATCTTGAGTTTGGTCAAGCAAAAAGGACGTTCTACAAACAAGCTCCCAAGTCTAAACCAGAACTGAAAAACTCGTTATTACCATATTCTGATGGTCTAGTACATCTTGCCCCCAGTCCTGAAAAACCTTAATATTAACCCAGTGTTCACAAATGATAATACAGTTAGGTCCATGTTAATTAAGAACTGGCCCTCGTCTGTAGAAGGTTGTGTGTACTCCATCCCTTGTAATAGAGTGTGCATGTGCTTACATCGGTCAGACTGGTAAATCTCTCTCCTCGCGTTTAAAACAACATTCATATGCTATTCGTACAGCTCAGCACTCCAGTGCATTGTATTTGCATTCCTGTTTGTGCAATCATTCTATCGGCTTCAGAGGGGCAAAATGCATTATTAGAAGTAAGGGTTTTATTGAACGAAATGTGATCGAGTCTGCTCTAATCAATCACTGTAACAACAGCCTTAATATAAGACCCTGTTATGTGCAAGTTGGATCCCCATATAAGCTTCAATATAGCACGTCAATACGATATAGCATCTATTTAACCTGTATGCCACTTATATATATATATATCTTCCAGTTCTGTATATTAATGGGAGCAGCCTCGAATGGGCCAATGGGCCTTCAGCAATTACCTTCTTTTTTCATTTCCTTTCCTTCACCTTTTCTTGGTGGTGAGGTGATCTGCCCTGGCGGGTATAAAGGTCTCATCAACAATGTTTCCACCTTCATTCTACTTTGCTCTGATGAAGGCGATGTAGCCGAAAACGCGTTAAGCATTCTCTATTTTTCACATGTGGTTCTTCCGCGCACACATATATTATATGTGTGTGTGTGGAAGGCCCACATACCCACCACAGCCCGGTTGGTCCGGAACTTTTAAGGTTGTTCCGGCAATATTTCCAGCCCGTCCTCCAAACAAAGATCCAAAAGTGATTCCATGCACCCGCCAAACCCCCTGTTTATGAATGAAAAGCGGTTTACACACGACTCACAACTGCTGACGTTCGAACATATCCGGAACAAGTGCTTCACTGACGAATTTTGTTCGAACCACAACGCTGTAAATGCTTCACCCACGTACTACAAATACAAATAATCGCCAGCAGAACCTAAACACCTGACCTAACCTAACCTATGCCTATTTATACACAATATGCTAATATATTATAATATTAATTTATACTTGAGAAAATTCCCGTTTTTAATGAACAGCATGTTAAAATTTATGAATGCGTCTGTGGGGTTGACCGCTGAATGTAATGGACTTGAGTCGAGGACGGGTTGAATATTTCTGATAGTCGCTGGGAGGACGTTGAACAACCGTGGACCTCTGATGTTTATAGTGTTCTCTGATTGGGTCTATGGCACCTCTGCTCTTCACTGGTTCTATTCTGTATTTTGTTCCATATCGTTCACTCCAGTACGTTATTTTACTGTGTAGGTTTGAGACCTCCAGTATTTTCCACGTGTATATTACTCGATCTCTCTAGTTTCCTTCTAGAGTACATTTGGAGAGCTTTGAGACGATCCCAATAATTTAGGTACTTTATCGCGTCTATGTATGTTGTATATGTTCTCTGTATTCCCAAGTCTGCAATCTCTCCTGCAACGGTGGAGGGAAGGAAGGGAGAGGAAGGTGGTGGAGGGAGAGGAAGGTGGTGGAGGGAGAGGAAGGTGGTGGAGGGAGAGGAAGGTGGTGGAGGGAGAGGAAGGTGGTGGAGGGAGGGGAAGGTGGAGGAGGGAGAGGAAGGTGGTGGAGGGAGGGGAAGGTGGTGGAGGGAGGGGAAGGTGGTGGAGGGAGGGGAGGTGGTGGAGGGAGGGGAAGGTGGTGGAGGGAGGGGAAGGTGGTGGAGGGAGAGGAAGGTGGTGGAGGGAGGGGAAGGTGGAGGAGGGAGAGAAGGTGGTGGAGGGAGGGGAAGGTGGTGGTGGAGAGAGGGATCAATCGTAGCGCTGGCTCCTGCCTGCTGGCACCAATATGCCGCCAGCCGCACCATCCGCTTCAACCGGTGAAAAATTCAATACGGTCAGGCCTGTACGGTGCTCATTAAAAGACACAAGGTGAGACGGCCGCCGCCCCACATACTGGGCCTTACTGATCGCAAGGTAGAAGGGGAGGGAGGCAAAAGAATTGGAGAGGGGAAGAAGAAGAAAGGAAGCATTATCGCCAAATAAAGTAGATGGTACCTTCATTACAGCTACACACCACCAACACCACCAACAACAGTGAGGACTGTTGAGACGTAGAAGGCACCCGCTGCAGCTGGACGCCTCCCACGCAGGCGACAACCTTGGAGAGAGGCACCTTTATATATACAACCCCAAGCATGAGTTTACCTACACTATACAATGTTCTGCTTCTACAGCCAGGCCAAGGCTCTTTTTTCGTTTGTTTTTATTTTTCTGGAAAAAGGTTGAAAAGACGTTTGTGTGATATTAATGTAGTTCTATTTATTGACATTTCTATTCTACACTTCTTTTGTTTCGTTAATTTATTATACTGTTCAAGAGTGAGGAACTGACCTTTGTCTTCCTTGTATATGTGATAGGACAGTTCTACCTCTCTCCCTCTCCCAGGGAATACAGTCCAAGTTCTCAGTAATCTTTGTTTCAGTGCGTCTGTGCACGCAGAATAGGTGCTCTCTACACCTTCTATTTCTGACATCTCGTCTACCTTAAATGACAGCCGAGTACAGGTCAGCATTCAAACGGGATAACATATATGATTATAATTAGTGTTAGTGGTTTTGCAAGAATGTAAAAATACCAATATTATGTATCTCACAAACTTATTGTAGCGTCTTGTAAATAATCATTATTAATTGGTCACAGGAATGGCATACCTTATATTAAATGTTTCCATAGTCTACCTCATCATTTTCCTGGCTGATGCCAAGTTTGCTAAGTTAGGTCACTAAACTAACTTAGTCACTAAACGTTAGGTCATGTACCATTATTCATAAGAACATAAGAACAAAGGCAGCTGCAGAAGGCCTATTGGCCCATACGAGGCAGCTCCTATTTATAACCACCCAATCCCACTCATATACATGTCCAACCCATGCTTGAAACAATCGAGGGACCCCACCTCTACCACGTTACGCGGCAATTGGTTCCACAAATCAACAACCCTGTTACTGAACCAGTATTTACCCAAGTCTTTCCTAAATCTAAACTTATCCAATTTATACCCATTGTTTCGCGTTCTGTCCTGTGTTGATACTTTCAATACCCTATTAATATCCCCTTTGTTATGTCCATTCATCCACTTGTAAACCTCTATCATGTCACCCCTAACTCTTCGCCTTTCCAGTGAATGCAAATTAAGCTTTGTTAATCTTTCTTCATATGAAAGATTTCTAATTTGGGGAATTATCTTAGTCATCCTACGCTGGACACGTTCAAGTGCATTTATATCCATTCTATAATATGGCGACCAAAACTGAACTGCATAATCTAAATGAAATTCCTGATTCCTGAAATAAATTCCTGAATCCTTGGTTAGCTTCTAGCATTCTGGTACTTCTCCCATTTCCATTGACTTGTTATATAGAAACACTAAGTAGCCAGCACAAGGCTTCCACTCCTCCTCTTAATACTAATGTTGAAATTCCATCTGGCTCCACCGCCCTAACTGTACCCAGCTTTTACTGTTGATCGAGGGACTTCAATTGTCCTCATTGCTTCACACCTCACTGAGGTACGCATTCCTGGCCCTCTGGTATCCGTCTCGGATCTCTCTTGTTTGGTTCCTTTAGCTTTTCAAGTCTGGATATGAATTTGAGCTTTCCAGGACGAGTTGGTTTTCAATAGCGACTATTTCAATTGCTGAACATTTTCATCCCATCACTTGCATGCAACGGGGAACTGACAACATTTTTAGTTTTAAGCTACTTATGGTAGCTGTTACAAGCCAACTTATCACGATGTTGTAACTACTACTTACGGTAAGATGATTACAAGGTCGGTCTTCCGTAAGTAAACCGACTTGGGAGCCGGTCGGCCGAGCGGACAGCACGCTGGACTTGTGATCTTGTGGTCCTGGGTTCGATCCCAGGCGCCAGCGAGAAACAATGGGCATTGTTTCTTTCACCCTATGCCCCTGTTACCTAGCAGTAAAATAGGTACCTGGGTGTTAGTCAGCTGTCACGGGCTGCTTCCTGGGGGTGGAGGCTCGGTCGAGGACCGGGCCGCGGGGACACTAAAGCCCCGAAATCGTCTGAATATAACCTCAAGATAACCTTGTAATTTTGTTCACATCTAAATAGACTATACACTCGAAATTAACATGTAAATCAAAGGCTGGCAAGGAAGGAGTTGTGACGGTTGTGATGGTTGTTGAAGCAGTTGTGACGGTTGTGATGGTTGTTGAAGCAGTTGTGACGGTAGTGATGGTTGTTGAAGCAGTTGTGACGGTAGTGATGGTTGTTGAAGCAGTTGTGACGGTTGTGATGGTTGTTGAAGCAGTTGTGACGGTAGTAATGGTTGCTGAAGCAGTTATATGCATCTACCTCTTTGTTTTTATAACTTTGTTTATAAGTTAATCTTTTGTGTATATGCATAATGCCCCACTTTCCCCGGCATTTGGGCGCTATCCTTGACAAAAGCATTACACCGACGTACTTGCTTGTGTTAGGAGGCGCCTTCCATTTATTTCCCTACGTTCCAAACAAGTCCATGATACCTGGGATCCCGGCCACTGTATTCGTTGCCACCACCTCTTGTTTGAGTAATGTGCTCTTGAGATGTGTGTAATATATTGTGATGCCACCTGCTTCCTCTTTACCAGCTGGTTGTGTCCTATGGACGAGGAGCGGAGTCTCCCCACACAACATAATTATATATATTTTTTATTAATATAATTACCTTGCGTTTACCATGTGCTGGTTCCGGGGATCAAAGACTTCGCGGCCCAGTTTCTGACCAGTCGTTCTGGTTGGTAGTCTAGGCAACCAGGCTGATGTGTAAATAACAACTTGGTTGATGAGGCATTAGTTGTTTATCAAGTTGCATCTTCAACACCGTAAGAGGACGGCCTCCATTCATGTTTACAGGGAGGGTGCTGAAAAGTCTTGGGCCCTTGATGTCAATAGAGCTCTCTCGTCGAATGTGTTGCGCCTCGGCTTTTCTAGGGGGCTACCATGCACTTCCTGCTGTGCTTCATTGTCTCGTTAGGAGTTATTTCTGCGTGTAGATAACCAGTCTCTCATAATAATTTACATTTGACGTTTTATTGAAAGGATTTGGACAGTAGAAGATTTTTCCACGTTCTGCAGGTCAGCAATTTCTCCAGCTTTGAATGGGGTTGTCAGTGTGCAACAATATTCCACCCTAGATACCTGCTTGAAGGGTTGGGTGTAGTAGTTCTCTCCAAGCCCGGCCCGAGGCCAGGCTTGACTTGTGAGAGTTTGGTCCACCAGGCTCTTGCTTGGAGCGGCCCGCAGGCCCAAATACCCACCACAGCCCGGTTGGTCCATCACTGCACAATAAACTAGCCGCCTTCGGCGGCAACAATCAACCAATACCTGCTTGATACCTGGATGATGGGGTTCTGGGAGTTCTTCTACTCCCCACGCCCGGCCCGCGGCCAGGCTCAACTTGTGAGAGCTTGGTCCACCAGGCTGTTGCTTGGAGCGGCTCGCAGGGCTACATACCCACCAAAGCCCGGCTGATCCGGAATTTCTCTTAGAAAACAGTCCAGTTTTCTCTTGATGTCCACGGTTGTTCCGGCAATATTTCTTATAGTCGCTGGGAGGACGTTGAACAACCGTGGACCTCTGATGTTTATACAGTGCTCTCTGGTTGATACCTGGTTGATGGGGTTCTGGGAGTTCTTCTACTCCCCAAGCCCGGCCCGAGGCCAGGCTTGACTTGTGAGAGTTTGGTCCACTAGGCTGTTGCTTGGAGCGGCCCGCAGGCCCACATACCCACCACAGCCCGGCTGGTCCGGAACTCCTTGGAGGAATAAATCTAGTTTCCTTCTGAAGATGTCCACGGTTGTCCGGCAATATTTCTTATGCTTGCTGGGAGGACGTTGAACAACCGCGGACCTCTGATGTTTATACAGTGTTCTCTGATTATGCCTATGGCACCCCTAGAGGCGGGGAACTATCAGGGAAAAGCAGCGCCAAGCTATTACAAGTATATAATACTGGGAAGGGGTCAGGATAATGATCTGGGATGGGGACAGGGGTAAAGGAATGGTTCACATGGACGGTCGGGGACTGTACGTCGACCTGCAGGAAGCGAGACTGTCGCTCTACCACCCAGCCAGAGAGGAGCGCGTTATATGAAGCAACTTTGGTGTTCAAGTATTGACAAACTATAACAAACCGATACGCGCCCGCGCATCCTGATTGACACGCACGGGCGCCTATCGGTGCGCGCACGCACACCAGCGCGTATCGGGAACGCACACGAGCGCCTACAACACACACACACACACACACACACACACACACCACACACACACACACACCACACACACACACACACACACACACACCCTGGAAGCAGCCCGTACAGCTGACTACAGCTCCTAGGTACCTATTTACTGGGTAACAGGGATCAGGGTGAAGAGAACAATGCCCACCGGGAACAGGGGATTGAACCCCGCTCCCAAGGTCCACGAGTCTAGTGCGCTATCCACTCAGCCACCCAGCCCCCTTCCTCCTGCTCTCTGTGTGTGTGTGTGTGTGCGTGTGCGTGTGCGTGTGCGCGTGCGCGTGTGCGTGTGCGTGTGTGTGTGTGTGTGTGTGTGTGTGTGTGTGTGTGTGTGTACTCACCTATTTGTGCTTGCGGGGGTTGAGCTTTGGCTCTTTGGTCCCGCGTGTGTGTGTGTGTGTGTGTGGTGTGTGTGTGTGTGTGTGTGTGTGTGTGTGTGTGTGTGTGTGTGTGTGTGTGTGTTGTGTGTGTGTGTGTGTGTGTGTGTACTTACCTATCTGTGCTTGCAGGATCGAGCATCGACTCTTGGATCGTACATAAGAAACCGACGGTTAGAAAGGGAAGTCCAAGAGTTAACAGCTCGGTCCTTCAGTAACAAATATTAAATAAAAATGGTAAATAGTAAACATTACACATCCTTCTCATTTAGGTGATACAACAATCTCATTAGACCTTTAGTAGATTTGGCTCAGGTAACTGTGCAACACTGGCGAGCAAGACAATATTCACAATGTTGACCCCAATTTGCTGCTGCTGTCCTTCGAGTGCTGCTGTAGATTTTTCTAATACTGTTAGCTGCTGCTGCTGTTACTGTTAAAGCTGCTAGTGTTTTCCAGCTGTTGCTGCTATTATTTATGATGCAGAGGAAGCCTTGGCAAAAGTTTAGTGTCCTCGCCTAAGATGATTGC
>WNGS01165339.1:6229559-6239712 GCA_020271785.1 Procambarus virginalis
ATCTCTCGGTGACCTCAATCCCACGCCCAGCGGCAGGCAGCCGTGTGCCCAGGCAGGCAGCCGTGTACCCAGGCAGGCAGCCGTGTACCCAGGCAGGCAGCCGTGTACCCAGCAGGCAGCCGTGTACCCAGCAGGCAGCCGTGTACCCAGGCAGGCAGCCGTGTACCCATGCAGGCAGCCGTGTACCCAGGCAGGCAGCCGTGTACCCAGGCAGGCAGCCGTGTACCCAGGCAGGCAGCCGTGTACCCAGGCAGCAGCCGTGTACCCAGGCAGGCAGCCGTGTACCCAGGCAGGCAGCCGTGTACCCAGGCAGGCAGCCGTGTACCCAGCAGGCAGCCGTGTACCCAGGCAGGCAGCCGTGTACCCAGGCAGGCAGGCCGTGTACCCAGGCAGGCAGCCGTGTACCCAGGCAGGCAGCCGTGTACCCAGGCAGGCAGCCGTGTACCCCAGGCAGGCAGCCGTGTACCCAGGCAGGCAGCCGTGTACCCAGGCAGGCAGCCGTGTACCCAGGCAGGCAGCCGTGTACCCAGGCAGGCAGCCGTGTACCCAGGCAGGCAGCCGTGTACCCAGGCAGGCAGCCGTGTACCCAGGCAGGCAGCCGTGTACCCAGGCAGGCAGCCGTGTACCCAGCAGGCAGCCGTGTACCCAGGCAGGCAGCCGTGTACCCAGCAGGCAGCCGTGTACCCAGGCAGGCAGCCGTGTACCCAGGCAGGCAGCCGTGTACCCAGGCAGGCAGCCGTGTACCCAGGCAGGCAGCCGTGTACCCAGGCAGGCAGCCGTGTACCCAGGCAGGCAGCCGTGTACCCAGGCAGGCAGGCAGGCAGGCAGCCGTGTACCCAGGCAGGCAGCCGTGTACCCAGGCAGGCAGCCGTGTACCCAGGCAGGCAGCCGTGTACCCAGGCAGGCAGCCGTGTACCCAGGCAGGCAGCCGTGTACCCAGGCAGGCAGCCGTGTACCCAGGCAGGCAGCCGTGTACCCAGGCAGGCAGCCGTGTACCCAGGCAGGCAGCCGTGTACCCAGGCAGGCAGCCGTGTACCCAGGCAGGCAGCCGTGTACCCAGGCAGGCAGCCGTGTACCCAGGCAGGCAGCCGTGTACCCAGGCAGGCAGCCGTGTACCCAGGCAGGCAGCCGTGTACCCAGGCAGGCAGCCGTGTACCCAGGCAGGCAGCCGTGTACCCAGGCAGGCAGCCGTGTACCCAGGCAGGCAGCCGTGTACCCAGGCAGGCAGCCGTGTACCCAGGCAGGCAGCCGTGTACCCAGGCAGGCAGCCGTGTACCCAGGCAGGCAGCCGTGTACCCAGGCAGGCAGCCGTGTACCCAGGCAGGCAGCCGTGTACCCAGGCAGGCAGCCGTGTACCCAGGCAGGCAGCCGTGTACCCAGGCAGGCAGGCAGGCAGCCGTGTACCCAGGCAGGCAGGCAGGCAGCCGTGTACCCAGGCAGGCAGGCAGGCAGCCGTGTACCCAGGCAGGCAGGCAGGCAGCCGTGTACCCAGGCAGGCAGGCAGGCAGCCGTGTACCCAGGCAGGCAGGCAGGCAGCCGTGTACCCAGGCAGGCAGGCAGGCAGCCGTGTACCCAGGCAGGCAGGCAGGCAGGCAGCCGTGTACCCAGGCAGGCAGGCAGGCAGGCAGCCGTGTACCCAGGCAGGCAGGCAGGCAGCCGTGTACCCAGGCAGGCAGGCAGGCAGCCGTGTACCCAGGCAGACAGGCAGCCGTGTACCCAGGCAGGCAGCCGTGTACCCAGGCAGGCAGGCAGCCGTGTACCCAGGCAGGCAGGCAGCCGTGTACCCAGGCAGGCAGGCAGCCGTGTACCCAGGCAGGCAGGCAGCCGTGTACCCAGGCAGGCAGGCAGCCGTGTACCCAGGCAGGCAGGGTTGGCCAGTGACTGATCTTTGACCTATTGCCGGGGTGGAATGATTAAAGTAGCAGAACTCACTGGTAGCGGCCACCTTCCCCCCCCCCCCTTCCTCATTTCCCTCGAAATCAGCTACCATTAACCAGTGAGTGAGTGAGTGAGTGAGTGAGTGAGTGAGTGAGTGAGTGAGTGAGTGAGTGAGTGAGTGTGTGTGTGTGTGTGTGTGTGTGTGTGTGTGTGTGTGTGTGTGTGTGTGTGTGTGGTGTGTGTGTGTGTGTGTGTGTGTGTGTGTGTGGGGGGGGGGGGGTCACCCAGTGTGTGTGGGGGGGTCACCCAGTGTGTGTGGGGGGGTCACCCAGTGTGTGTGGGGGGGTCACCCAGTGTGTGTGGAGGGTCACCCAGTTTTATTGGGTAGCAGTTAGTTGCCTTGGGATCCTTCTCTTTTCAAGCTAGCCCAGTAGCACAGTTGATAGAGCGACTGTCTCTTATGCCAGAGTTCGGATGATCGACTCTCCTAGTGCTCAAGATGAATGGATTGTGCATGTATGTATATTTCAAGTCGAAGAAAAGAATGAGTAAAGACACATTACCATTATGGGCGAAACAACCAAGAAGAGATTGGCAAATTATAGAAATCTGAAGATCTAGATATAAATGTATATAGTAGTCATAATAAAGGAAAATGTATTGGTTAGAAAGGCGGGGTCCAAGAGCTAAATCTCGATTCTATAAATCCAAAAAAAATTCTAGATATAAATGGAATTCAATCCAAAATCGTGAAGAAACAGGTCGATAAACTGTGTCTTCTAAATGAACAAATGATTTGTCGTGATGCATCACGTTAGTGTGATCTGTGTGCGTGATGTGTCTTCTACAGACACTGTCTCTAAGCCAAGGCTTGAGGTTGAGGAATATGCATGTATGAAGAACTGCGTCGACCTGCGGCTCCAAGCGCCGCCACCACGTGCCACCCTTGACGAGGCAGTTCACGTTCCAATTTGTTTTATAGTCTCCGGATTATAAAAATGACCCCTTCAGTTTGGGCCTATATAAACCCAACTGGTCCACAAATATCCAGCCAAAAGTGAATACATTTTCCAGTCTGAGATTGTGAATGGAAACCCATGAACGGGTCGACCCGTGCACACAGAAGGGTCCCCAGACACCGTCGACCCGTGCACACAGAAGGGTCCCCAGACACCGTCGACCCGTGCACACAGAAGGGTCCCCAGACACCGTCGACCCGTGCACACGGAAGGGTCCCCAGACACCGTCGACCCGTGCACACGGAAGGGTCCCCAGACACCGTCGACCCGTGCACACAGAAGGGTCCCCAGACACCGTCGACCCGTTCACACAGAAGGGTCCCCAGACACCGTCGACCCGTGCACACAGAAGGGTCCCCAGACACCGTCGACCCGTGCACACAGAAGGGTCCCCAGACTATTGAGTAGCCAACTTTTCTTTGCAGATTCCCACAAGCATATCAAGGGAAACAAACAAGCTCTCCTCCACCAAACATTGCGTCACAGCATCCACATCAATTGCCAGCACCAACTGCACGTTTAATGACCACAATGGAGAACCGTTTCACGTTAATTAGTAAACTGTCAGTAACAGGGAAAACCCGTTTCATTCGTGGTCAACCACGTCACGACCTGATGAGGGTTAATGTGGCTCGGTCCCCGTCAAGCGCCCATAACTCACCACCATCCAGTCTACCACAACTTGTAAACCATTCTAGTGGTTTACTGACTTTCCTCAGTCGGTTTTTTTTTCGATTTTCTCTCAGTCAGAGAGATCTCAGTTTTTTCGATTTTCTCTGTTGGGGGTAATACCTTTATCTCGACTCCGTCCCCAAATGATGCTAAGACATTTCATACTTTAACAAAATTTTGGTGAATATATAAATCCAGAAATGTGGGTTTATTGCGGATTGTATGGGCATGCTGTAAAGTCCAGTCGGGGGTTAGGGTGACATCTGATGTATGATTCCATGTTGGTATCACATTTATGAATAATTCGTTTGGATTACAGATTTTCAGTGTGTTCAGGGGTTCACTGAAAACAATATTACTGCTGCCTCAGTATTTCACTCATTTCTTTCTTGTCGTCTGGAAATGCCGTCACCCTCGCGCAAGAGTCCAACTCTGGATGTTGTTTTTGCTTTAGATTATGGATATGAAGAAACTATTTTGGATTCCTCTTTATTTCACTGATGGCCTTCTGTTCCCTTTGCCTCTCGCGAATTTGATATGATTCTTGTAGATTTTGTAAATGATTCTTGTTCGATCGTTTCTATTTCCCTAAATAGCCTTCCTTGTATCTTTCGGGACAGTGAGCCAAAGAGAGAGAGACTTCAACCCGTCCTGAGTTTCCATCTAAAGGTCGACCCCAAAGACGCATTCATCAATTTTAACATTCTATTCACTCAAAACAGAGCTTTTCTCAAATATAAAATTATTATTATTATATATTAGCATATTGTATGTATTTACTGTTGCTGATTATTTGTATTTGCAAGGTGAAGCATACAGCTTTGTGGTTCGAGCAAAATTAGTCAGTGAAGCACTTGCTCCGGAAGTGTTCGAACGTCATCAGTTGTGAATCGTCAGCCCGTCTTCTAAACAAAGACCCAAAAGTGATTCCATGCACCCGCCAAACCCCCAGCTGTTTATGAATGAAAAACGGTTTACACACGACTCACAACTGATGACGTTCGAACACTTCCGGTACAAATACTTCACTGACGAATTTTGTTCGAACCACAACGCTGTAAATGCTTCACCCACGTACTACGAAATACAAATAATCGCCAATAGAACCTAAACACCTAACCCTATATATGCACAATATGTTATTATAAAATTAATTTATACTTGAGAAAATTCCCGTTTTGAATGATCAGCATGTAAAAATTTATGAATGCGTCTGTGGGATCGACCACTGGATGTAATGGACTTAAGTCGAGGACGGGTTCGCGAGTCGTGAGTAAACCGGTTTTCATTCATAAACTGGGGGTTTGGAAGATGCATGGAATGGACTTTGGGTCTTCGGAGGACGGGTTGCATTCTCTAGTGTAGTTCAAGTGTATCTCAAATTTTGTTTAGCTGGAGACCAAAGAGAGCGGGTGTAAAGTTTGGTTGAGAAGGTGTGAGGGCTGGGGTGTCCCTGGCGCAGAGCGGGGCGCAGCAGTGGAGGTATGCAAGTGGCTAACGTTACGGGGTGGACGTCCGTGTGAGGGTAGGTGGGAGCCAGCTGGAGGCGGCAGGCAAGGCCATATTCCTGGTGGACGTGGGAACGGTGTGCCAGCAAGGTTCGGACGTGCGACGACTGGTTAGTTCCTTGTGAATAAAACACACAAGTACGGCAGGTGAAGCTTGCTGATGCATATTAGACGAGCAGGGTAAAGGCGTGCTGCTCCTGGTGCACGTGACTGGTGAGGCAGCAACCACGCTGGCACTGCTCTCCCTCACGCAGCAGTGCCACGCACCGTCCGGCTGCTTCGGCCCTCCTCTACACTCCATTACTCAACGCACCTTTGCGTTGGAGCTCCGTTACACTCTACACCTCTTATAAAAGACCTAGTATTTAAATGTCGTAGTCGCTAAGACAATGCCAGTGGCGTGACGTTACTGGCATACTGTCCCAGTAACACAATGTGGCGTGACGTTACTGGCATACTGTCCCAGTAACACAATGTAGCGTGACGTTACTGGCATACTGCCCCAGTAACACAATGTAGCATGACGTTACTGGCATACTGTCCCAGTAACACAATGTGGCGTGACGTTACTGGCATACTGTCCCAGTAACACAATGTGGCGTGACGTTACTGGCATACTGTCCCAGTAACACAATGTAGCATGACGTTACTGGCATACTGTCCCAGTAACACACTGTAGCGTGACGTTACTGGCATACTGCCCCAGTAACACAATGAACAAGGAGTGGGCTCAGGCAGAGTATTAATTGTGTAATGCTAGAGGTTCACTAGAAAACCACAGAGCCAGTGTAATGCTTTCAAACGTGTGTTGTCAGCGGTGTAGACAAAGGCATAGTGGCAGAGCGATGGCGCCAGTAGGAGAATGTGAGAAGTATAGTCATGGCACAGTGTGTTAAAGAAGAGAGCTGTGAAAACACTTCAATAATGAAGAGCGGTCAACTTGCTGTACATCCCGACTGATGTTGGAGTGTGCGGGAGAGGAGCGGCCGTGTTGGTTACTGCGGGTGAAGAAGCTGACCATAAGGTAACCACTCCCCCCCCCCTCAACCCTACAACACAATCACAGGTATCACCAGGTAACACAACACTGTTGTGGTAAGGTAGGTGAGGACAAAATAAGCCAGGAAAAGACAGTGAGGTTAATACAGCTGCAGCCGACAATCTCGACGAGTTACAGCCCCGCTCCTGTGCCAGGTAAGTCCACTACGGCCCATACTACTTGCAACTTTTTGTTCCCAGTAACTGAATCTAAAAAAAAACAACAACAGACAACCTCAACCATCACTGGCTAAGGTGGTCAAAGGAGAGGACTCGTATGAGCAAGGTATCGTCTTGGAGCAGTCGGGACGCAAGCCACACCTCAGGACGCAAGGTGTGCTGATTTTTGTGTTCTCTGCAAAGGACGACACGAAGCTGTGACGTCTATTTTTGTCTATATCAGATATGAGAATAAGGAACAGTAGCGGTGCAAGGACTGTACCTTGAGGTACAGAGCTTTTAACATCGCTTGGACTGGATTTTATCCGATTGACTGTTACTCTTTGTGTTCTGTTCTACAGGAAATTGAGTATCCAGCGTCCTACTTTTCCAGTTATTCCCAGTGACCTCATTTTGTGAGCTATCACCCCTTGGTCACATTTGTAGAACGCCTTTGCAAAGTCTGTGTATATAACATCTGCATCTTGCTCTTCTTCTAGGGCTTCTGTGATTTTGTCATAGTGGTCATAGAAACACTACGAAGCCCACCTCGCCAACATCAGTTAAGTGCACCATATTAAACAATTCCACACAATGACCATACCTTTTGAACGCCATATATATATATATATATATATATATATATATATATATATAGATATATATATATATATATATATATATATATATATACTACCCAAAATATATATATCTCACCATAACGGCAATATAACTTAAGCTTGAAAGTTTGTCATGTTAATAATTTTGTGTGGCAATGTGTTCAAGTGATATAATAGGGAACCCAGTTGCGTGTGAGCGGATACGCTGCTATGGCGGTATGTCTACGCTCAGAGTAAGTGACGCTGCACCATAATCTCACCCTTCCGACACCCCCCACACACCACAAAAAAAAATAAAAGTGCTATTTAATTGTAGTAATATTAAATGGTAAAGCAGCAGTGTACACCACTAGTACACCATCACTATCACTATACTAGCGGTATAGCGGTGGTGATGGTGTACTTACCTACTGATTTCATAAAGAAGGCTATCTTGTCCACCTTTGTCTACTTCTCTCGGTATGGTATATGCTGTGGTCATATCTCCTCTTGTTTCTTCTCTCCTCCAGGGTTGTGGTACGGTGGAAGGAGGGAGAGGATGAACAGCTCGGCGTGTTTGTCCCTTCCAAGAGCGGAGTGTTGCCCGGCGGTCTGCTCACTCACGCCACCATCACGCTCCCAAATAAACTCCACCCTCGGCCCAATATATATAAGCCTATATAATCCCGTCACAGTGCCGGTAGTATTGCCCGCTGCGTCCATACACGCGCGCACGCACACGCACACACACACACACACACACGCACCACACGCACGCACACGCACACGCGCACGCGCACGCACACGCACACACGCACACACACACACACACACACACACCACAACGACACACCCACAACGCACACACGCACGCGCACACAGACACACCACACCACACACACACACACCCACACCCACACACACCACACACACACACACACACACCACACACACACACACACATACTGAAGCACGCACGAAAGCACGCACACACATAAGGGCCTGACGGCTGAGTGGATAGCGCTCGGGATTCCGGCTTGATGGGGTTCTAGGAGTTCTACTCCCCAAGCCCGGCCCGAGGCCAGGCTTGACTTGTGAGAGTTTGGTCCACCAGGCTGTTGCTTGGAGCGGCCCGCAGGCCCACATACCCACCACAGCCCGTTGGTCCACCAATTTTTTTTTAAAAAAAACATTCTAGTTTTCTCTTGAAGATGTCCATGGTTGTTCCGGCAATATTTCTTATAGTCGCTGGGAGGACGTTGAACAATCGCGGACCTCTGATGTTTATACAGTGCTCTCTGATTGTGCCTATGGCACCTCTGCTCTTCACTGGTTCTATTCTGCATTTTCTTCCATATCGTTCACTCCAGTACGTTGTTATTTACTGTGCAGATTTGGACCTGGCCCTCCAGTATTGTCCATGTGTATATTATTTGGTATCTCTCCGTCTCTCCTTTCTAGTGAAACATTTGGAGAGCTTTGAGACGAGCTCAATAATTTGGTGCTTTATCGCGTCTATGCGTGCCGTATATGTTCTCTGTATTCCCTCTATTTCAGCAATCTCTCCTGCTCTGAAGGGGGAGCGAGTACTGAGCAGAACTCAAGACCTGCTTGATACCTGCTTGATTGGTTTCTGAGTTCTTCTACTCCCCAAGCCCGGCCCGATGCCAGGCTTGACTTGTGAGAGTTCGTTCCACCAGGTTGTTGCTAGGAGCGGCCCGCAGGCCCACATACCCACCACAGCCCGGCTGATCCGAACTTCTTAGAAAACAGTCCAGTTTCCTCTGAAGATGTCCACGTTGTTCCGGCAATATTTCTTATAGTCGCTGGGAGGGTGTTGAACAACCGCAGACCTCTGATGTCTATACAGTGTTTCTGATTGTGCCTATGGCACCTCTGCTCTTCACTGGTTCATCTTGCATTTTTCTTCCATATCGTTCACTCCAGTATGTTGTTATTTTACTGTGCAGATTTGGGACCTGGCCTCCAGTATTTTCCATGTGTATATTATTTGTATCTCTCTCGTCTCCTTTCTAGAGAGTACATTTTGAGAGCTTTGAGACGATCCCAATAATTTAGGTGTTTTATCTCGTCTATGCGTGCCGTATATGTTCTCTGTATCCCTCTATTTCAGCAATCTCTCCTACTCTGAAGGGGGAAGTGAGTACTGAGCAGTACTCGAGACGGGACAACCAAGTGACTTGAAGAGTACAACCATTGTGATGGATCCCTGGATTTGAAAGTTCTCGTAATCCATCCGATCATTTTCTGGCTGATGCGATATTGCTTGGTTATGCTCCCTAAACGTTAGATCGTCGGACATCATTATTCCCAAATCCTTGTTATGCTGTTTTCTCTACTATGGAAAGATTCGATTGTGTTTTGTACCCTGAATTATTTTCAGATCCTCATTTTTGCCGTACTTGAGTACCTGGATTTATCATGTTAAACATCATTTATTTTCTGCGCCCAATCGAAAACTTTATTGATAATCTGCTTATAGTTTTTCAATTTTCCGCAGAGGTAATTTCATGCTGATTTTTGTGTCATCTGCAAAGGATGACACAAAGCTGTGACTTGTTTTTTTCTCTATATCTGATATGAGAATAAGGAAAAGCAGTGGTACAAGGACTGTACCTTGGAGTACAGAGCTTTTACCTGCGCTTGGACTCGATTTTATTTGATTGACTGTTACTCTTGTGTTCTGTTCGACGAAATGGAGTATCCAGCGTCCTATTTTACCAGTTATTCCCATTGACCTCATTTTGTGAGCTATCACCCCATGATCACATTTGTCGAATGCCTTTGCAAAGTTTGTGTATACAACATCTGCATTTGCTTTTCTTCTAGAGCTACTGTGATTTTGTCCCAGTGTTTGAGTTACTGTGACAGACAGGATCTCCCGCTCTAAATCCATGTTGTCCTGGGTTGTGTAGCTCATTATTTTTCCATAAAACTAGAAATTTGATTTCTAATCCCTCTTTCAAAAACTTTTATTACGTGTGATGTTAGTGCAACTGGTCTATAATTTTTTGCTAACCCCCTCCCCTTGTGCAGAGGAGCTATATCTGATGATTTAAGTGCAGCTGGAATCTCCCCTGTATCCAGGCTTTTTCTCCAATCATGCTGAGCGCTCGCGCTACTGGTACTTTACATTTCTTATAAATATTGAATTCCACGAGTCTGGCCCAGGAGCTGAGTGCATGGGCATATGTCAATTTTTTTCAAAGTCTTCCAAGTTTGTGGTAATATCCGTTATATTACCTGCAGCTTGAATGTC
>WNGS01165339.1:6269968-6305711 GCA_020271785.1 Procambarus virginalis
TCTTTTTGTATTTCATTATGTTCAATTCAATAATACTGCCATCGGTGAGGATTATGCAAGATGCACAATTCCAAGAAGTCACTCAATCAGCTGGATGATCACTCTCTCTCAAGTGCACACCGGCCCTATACGATCACTAACACAATACTTCATTGTATTCCTCCTTCCAAATCTTCGCCCTGGACCTGGCTTGGGCTTAGGAGTAGAACATCTACCTGAACCCCATCCAGGTCCAGGTTCACATTGTTCAGGAGTCCCAGCACCGGAGTCACGTGCTTGATACCTGGTTGATGGGGTTCTGGGAGTTGTTCTACTCCCCAAGCCCGGCCCGAGGTCAGGCTTGACTTGTGAGAGTTTGGTCCACTAGGCTGTTGCTTGGAGCGGCCCGCAGGCCCACATACCCACCACAGCCCGGTTGGTCCGGCACTCCTTGCAGGAAACAATCTAGTTTTCTCTTGAAGATGTCCACGGTTGTTCCGGCAATATTTCTTATAGTCGCTGGGAGGACGTTGAACAACCGCAGAAATCTGATTTTTATACACAGTGTTCACTGATTGTGCCTATGGCACCTCGGCTCTTCACTGGTTCTATTCTGCATTTCTTCCATATCGTTCACTCCAGTACGTTGTTATTTTACTGTGTAGATTTGGTACTTGGCCCTCCAGTATCTTCCACGTGTATATTATTTGATATCTCTCTCCTCTTCTTTCTAGTGAGTACATTTGGAGAGCTTTGAGACGATCTCAATAATTTAGGTGCTTTATCGCGTCTATGCGTGCCGTTATCGCGTCTATGCGTGCCGTATATGTTCTCTGTACCCCCATCTATTTCAGCAATCTCTCCTGCTATGAAGGAGGAAGTGAGTACTGAGCAGTACTCAAGACGGGACAACACAAGTGACTTGAAGAGTACAACCATCGTGATGGGATCCCTGGATTTGAAAGTTCTCGTAATCCATCCGATCATTTTTCTGGCTGTCGCAATATTTGCTTGGTTATGCTCCTTAAACGTTAGGTCGTCGGACATCATTATTCCCAAAATCCTTGACATGCTGTTTTCGTACTATGAGCAGATTCGATTGTGTTTTGTACCTTTTATTATGTTTCAGATCCTCATTTTTGCCGTACCTGGGTACCTGGAATTTATCACTGTTAAACATCATGATATTTTCTGCTGCCCAGTCGAAAACTTTGATGATATCTGCTTGTAATTTTTCAATGTCTTCCGCAGAGGTAATTTTCATGCTGATTTTCGTGTCATCTGCAAAGGATGACAGGAAGCTGTGACTTGTATTTTTGTCTATATCTGATATGAGAATAAGGAAAAGCAGTGGTGCAAGGGCTGTACCTTGAAGTACAGAGCTTTTTACTGCACTTATACCTGTTAGATACCTGGATGATGGGGTTCTTAAGAGTTCTTCTACTCCCCAAGCCTGGCCCGAGGCCAAGCTTGACTTGTGAGAGTTTGGTCCACTAGGCTGTTCCCGTATTACTCTATAGTAGGCATCCGTCAACCCCGTGGGGTTATGGAGTTGTGCCCTGGGTGTCTAGTTGTTGTAGTCTAGTTGGATGCAGCGCCTGCTGTACTCACCTAGTTGTACTCACCTAGTTGTGCTTGCGGGGGTTGAGCTCTGGCTCTTTGGTCCCGCCTCTCAACCGTCAATCAACAGGTGTACAGTTTCCTGAGCCTAATGGGCTCTATCATATCTACATTTGAAACTGTGTATGGAGTCAGCCTCCACCACATCGCTTCCTAATGCATTCCATTTGTCAACCACTCTGACACTAAAAAAGTTCTTTCTAATATCTCTGTGGCTCATTTGGGCACTCAGCTTCCACCTGTGTCCCCTAGTGCGTGTGCCCCTTGTGTTAAACAGCCTGTCTTTATCAACCTTTATGTGAAGGCCAACCCGAGAATGACAGTCTCGACTGCAGCGAGCGCAGATAAACGCCGAAGCGGGTGCGTCTGACAGTGGTCGAGACCTCCTCTGAAGTCTATTTTCCTCCGCCTGCCTCTTCAGTTCATCCTCGAATTGCTGGAGTCCCTTCTGCACTTTATATCTCCAGGCAGATCTGTCCGCAGCTGCTGCCTCCCAAGTGTTGATGTCTATGCCTCTGCTTGAGGTCGCGTTTGCAGGCATCTTTGAAACACAGCTGAGGTCTTCCGGTAGGTCTCCTTCCTGATGCCAGTTCTCCATACAAGAGGTCCTTCGGTATGCGGCCATCGACCATGCGTGTGACATGTCCCAGCCATCGCATGCGTCTCTGTTTCAGGAGAGTGAACATTGAAGGGACTCCTGTTCTCTCGAGTACAGTGTTGTTGGTGACGTGGTCCTTCCACGTGATGTCAAGGATGCGTCTCACGTTCCGCATTACTCTATATTGCCAGTATATTATCACTGAGGGACGTCTCATGCACTGGTAGGCCTCGTGGCTGTGGGTGTACACACTGTGTGATGCCGCCTACTCCCACAAATTTACATTTCTATTTCTTTCTATGTGTAATTCTCTGACACTTTCCACTTCACTGTTCAACGTATCACTGCTCGCTATATGAATAATATAACCACGTGAAACACACGCATGTTATGGTGCTTTAGTTAATGCAATATTTTTACCTAGATGTCGGTACAATTGAGTAGCAACATTTGTTATATGATCAGACACCTACAGCACCTACATTATACTACATTTTCACAGCTTCACTTAAAGCCTCAGCTCTGAAGAATTTTGGATAATGAAGCCTAGACGAAATCACATATTTTCGTCATTTTTTCGCTAATTCGGGACTAGAACTGCGTAATGTTCTTTGGAACGTTAAAGAAAACAGTAATTGCTTCACTTTTAAACACACGTTTGTACGTTACCTACATACATGACTTTAAGGGTCTCTCTTTATACTATCTTTAGCGTACATTTACATGCTCATTCTTGGACTCACTGAGTCCAAGAATGTCAGTGATCCATTCTGTTCACTTTCAATAAAGAACCTACAAAATGGAACCAAATCATCATGTTTCTGAAAAAAATATTTTACTTTTTGGGAATGAGGACAAGTACACATCGTCCACGTATGTATACCAATATGTATAAATCAATGTTCCTGACGCAATCAATTTGATGTCAAAATGTGCTCAAAACTGGCATCAAAGGACTTCACATTGTTATTCCAAATGTTTGAGAATAAAAAAAATCCCCTTTGACTAGACAAGATACAGGAACAAAAATGCTGAATTTTGTTAAGTGAGCTTTACGTTTTCTTTATCTACAAGTGTAGAGTGTAGTGGAGATAAATCATGAGAGACAAACGAAGCATGAACGTGGCACCTGCCGATATTATGCACCCGGTGTGTGTACATATGGGTTGTCAGCAACAACAATGGAACATGCAAATATAACCACCCACGGGAAGGGAACTATCAGGGGAAAGCGCCAAGCTATTACGACTATATAGTACTTGGGAAAGATCAGGATAACGATACAAATGTCGTATCATTAATGCAAACACTCAAACGACAAGGCCGACGGGTACTTATCAACTGGGTGCCAAGTCATGTGGGAACAATAGGAAATGACATTGCAGACGAAGCTGCAAAACTTGCAACTAAGAGAAGATATGTAGACATTTCCATACCACAGAGTCTATCACAGATTAAGATAGTAATTAGAAACAGAGCAATGCAAACGATGTACAGTGACCACAACACAGCAGTTGCAACATCAGGATCTGCGGGTTGTACAAGAATTCAACCAACTACGAACCATTTAGTTTGATGAAAGGGACCAGTAGAGCAACAGAAGTACACTTACATCGCATCAGGCTTGGGTACCCATGTGCATGGGAAATAGGCTTACAGGTTCCGGAAGATGAGAGGAAATGTCAGCACTGTGAGAAATGCCTGACAGACCACTGGAACATTATCTAACACAGTGCACAGTTACAACCACAACAAACCACTGGAACATTGTCTAACACAGTGCACAGTTACAAACCCACTAAGATTTCAACTTAGATTCAACAGAGCAGAAGAAGTTGTTAAACACATATGGCAAAATCTTACTGAAGCGACCATACGAGTCATAAATACTCATACTCCGCCCAAGTAAAACAGAAACAAGCAACACTTGGTGGGCCAGCCAGAGGCTTAGGGAAAAAAGGATAACGATTTGGGAAGGGACGGGAGGGTTGACTGGTGCCCAACCGCATAAGATGGTCGGGGACTGAACGCCAACCTGCATGAAGCGAGACCGTATATAACCACCCAAGAAATTGCAGAAATACCCAAAATATAGGAACATGTCGCTTTGATAACTGCAAATATTTTCACTCAAAACTGTATAAATTTGCTAAGCCAAAAGGAGTGTTTTAACAAACACTGCCCACATTTTCATATCAAAGGAATAAAACGAATAAAATCAGAAGAACGCCATTATGAATACAGCAACACCCATACATACCCGGGGAAGCTTTTATTAAGAGAAAAAGAATGGCAAGAAATGCCCAAACTGTACCGTCAACTCTTCTCAGATGGTAAACAGGACACAGATAATGAGGCACACTTACCAGAACCACAGATACCAACACAGAGTACAATACCCACCACTTCCACAAATACCACAACATCTTCCATATTTGTCAACAGACAAGGTATTTAAGCACGCAATACAAAGTCCACTTCATAACTGGTCTCTTAAATGAGGCAAATGCAATGTTCACAGCTTTAACCGACACACACTAAGGACTATTATGGCAGTGAAATATGGATACCGGAGTACAAGAGTACAATCTTTTCAGTTGTGACAGGAAATACAGGCTTCAGGGTGGGGTCAGCGGTGGGGTCAGCCTCTACATCAAAGACACCCTCATCTGCACTGAGCTGCTAAACACCACAAACGATATGGTGAAAGTGCTGCTAAGCAAAATATTAATTCTAGTTGTGGTGATAGTCCTTGTATATAAACCACCTGATGTAAATCTTCAGCAGTGTAAAGACAAACTCATGAAAATAGAATATTGCTCAGAAAACCTCACAAACCCTGCGCCTAACTTCTGCTTGAAGGGGTTCTGGGCGTTCTTCTACTCCCCAAGGCCGAGAGGCCGGCCTCTCCAGTGTCCAACAAAGAACTCAACAAACACTTCCGAAGACTACCTTATCAACCAGGCAGTGATTCATACGTCAGGCTGCAAGCAGCCGCGTTCAACAGCCTGGTTGACCAGACGGCCAACCAGGTGGCATGACCGGAGACCGGGCCGGGGGCATTGATGCTCTGAAGCTACACAAGGTAGAAAAAGGTAGGTAGTCACAATAGAAATGGCAAATCAATAACAATAAATGATGAGTTATGTTTCAAACTCTCCCCCATACGATTACTCAAGCCTGGCTCCTCACTGGCCAGAAATTAGCTTAAGAATTTTCTCTTGAAGGATGACGCTGATCAAAGTTTATGCAGATCACTTCAATTATGGCGGCTCTGATCATGTCATTTTCTTACGCTGCCTCATTTACATGCGCGACCAAAATTGGCTCGCCACTGATTGAAAACGACACTAACGACAACACACTGAGCCGGATGAGCTGGAGGGTGTGCACGACCCCCTCCCCCTCCCCCCATATATTGTCATTCCGCCCCATCGTGGAGCCCCACCTGAAGATACCCATAAGGGACCTAGAATAGGTTCAGAAGTTTGCGACGAGGCTCGTCCCACAATTGCGAGGGATGGGATATGAAGATTGACTGAACAAACTAAACCTGACGACGCAAGAAAAAGTTGAGATAGGAGACATGAAAGACATACAAACATTGCGGGATTGAGAGAGTAGAAGTAGAGGAAATATTCACAATGAATACCAATAGAACACAAGTGGCCATAGGTGGAAGCTTGAGATTTTGATGAGTCTACAGATATCAGAAAATGTTCTTTTAGCGTAAGAATACTGGGAAAATGAATTGACCTAAAGGAGCTGGATGTAGCAGAAAACTCCATCATTTAAGAAAGTAAATATGATAAGGAAACAGGACGGGTCCCTGGTGGCGGTGCTCGTCCTGTCCCTGGTGGTGGTGGTGCTCGTCCTGTCCCTGGTGGTGGTGGTGCTCGTCCTGTCCCTGGTGGTGGTGGTGGTGGTGCTCGTCCTGTCCCTCGTGGTGGTGGTGCTCGTCCTGTCCCTCGTGGTGGTGGTGCTCGTCCTGTCCCTCGTGGTGGTGGTGCTCGTCCTGTCCCTCGTGGTGGTGGTGCTCGTCCTGTCCCTCGTGTGGTGGTGCTCGTCCTGTCCCTCGTGGTGGTGGTGCTCGTCCTGTCCGTGGTGGTGGTGGTGGTGCTCGTCCTGTCCCTGGTGTGGTGGTGGTGGTGCTCGTCCTGTCCCAGGTGGTGGTGGTGCTCGTCCTGTCCCTCGTGGTGGTGGTGGTGCTCGTCCTGTCCCTGGTGTGGTGGTGGTGGTGCTCGTCCTGTCCCTGGTGTGTGGTGGTGGTGGTGCTCGTCCTGTCCCTGGTGGTGGTGGTGGTGGTGCTCGTCCTGTCCCTCGTGGTGGTGGTGGTGCTCGTCCTGTCCCTGGTGGTGGTGGTGGTGCTCGTCCTGTCCCGGTGGTGGTGGTGGTGGTGCTCGTCCTGTCCCTGGTGGTGGTGGTGGTGGTGGTGTGGTGGTGGTGGTGCTCGTCCTGTCCCTGTGGTGGGGTGGTGGTGCTCGTCCTGTCCCTCGTGGTGGTGGTGGTGCTCGTCCTGTCCCTGGTGGTGGTGGTGGTGGCTCGTCCTGTCCCTGGTGGTGGTGGTGGTGGTGCTCGTCCTGTCCCTCGTGGTGGTGGTGGTGCTCGTCCTGTCCCTGGTGGTGGTGGTGGTGGTGGTGGTGGTGCTCGTCCTGTCCCTGGTGGTGTGGTGGTGGTGCTCGTCCTGTCCCTCGTGGTGTGGTGGTGCTGGTCCTGTCCCTCGTGGTGGTGGTGGTGCTCGTCCTGTCCCTCG
This sequence comes from Procambarus virginalis, assembly GCA_020271785.1. Lineage (NCBI taxonomy): Eukaryota > Metazoa > Arthropoda > Malacostraca > Decapoda > Cambaridae > Procambarus > Procambarus virginalis. The sequence goes on from WNGS01165339.1 coordinate 6,276,919, forward strand.
TGGTGGTGGTGTGCTCGTCCTGTCCCTCGTGGTGGTGGTGGTGGTGCTCGTCCTGTCCCTCGTGGTGGTGCTGTCCTGTCCTCTTGTGGTGCTGGTGGTGCTCGTCCTGTCCCTCGTGGTGGTGGTGGTGCTTGTCCTGTCCCTCGTGTGGTGGTGGTGCTCGTCCTGTCCCTCGTGGTGGTGGTGCTCGTCCTGTCCCTCGTGGTGGTGGTGCTCGTCCTGTCCCTCGTGTGGTGGTGGTGCTCGTCCTGTCCCTCGTGGTGGTGGTGCTCGTCCTGTCCCTGGTGGTGGTGGTGCTCGTCCTGTCCCTGGTGGTGGTGGTGCTCGTCCTGTCCCTCGTGGTGGTGGTGCTCGTCCTGTCCCTCGTGGTGGTGGTGCTCGTCCTGTCCCTCGTGGTGGTGGTGCTCGTCCTGTCCCTCGTGGTGGTGGTGCTCGTCCTGTCCCTCGTGGTGGTGCTCGTCCTGTCCCTCGTGGTGGTGGTGGTGCTCGTCCTGTCCCTGGTGGTGGTGGTGGTGCTGCATCCTGTCCCTGGTGGGTGGTGGTGGTGGTGCTCGTCCTGTCCCTGGTGGTGGTGGTGGTGCTCGTCCTGTCCCTGGTGGTGGTGGTGCTCGTCCTGTCCCTGGTGGTGGTGGTGCTCGTCCTGTCCCTGGTGGTGGTGGTGGTGCTCGTCCTGTCCCTCGTGGTGGTGGTGGTGCTCGTCCTGTCCCTGGTGGTGGTGGTGGTGGTGCTCATCCTGTCCCTGGTGGTGGTGNGGTACTCCATTGGATAAAGGAGTACTAAGCAACAGGAGACAACGAGTCAGTGTGAGGGGTGAGGTCTCAGATTGGCGAGACGTTACAAGTGGAGTCCCGCAGGGGTCAGTCCTTGGCCCTATACTGTTTCTGATATATGTAAATGATCTCCCAGAGGGTATAGAATCGTTTCTCTCAATGTTTGCCGATGATGCAAAAATTATGAGGAGGATTGAAACAGAGGATGATAGTAGGAGGCTACAAGATGACTTAGACAGACTGAGTGAATGGTCCAACAAATGGCTGTTGAAGTTCAACCCGAGTAAATGCAAAGTAATGAAACTAGGCAGTGGAACAGGAGGCCAGACACAGGATACAGAATAGGAGATGAAATACTTAATGAAACGGACAGAGAGACAGATCTAGGAGTTGATATCACACCAAACCTGTCTCCTGAAGCCCACATAAAAAGAACAAAGTCTGCGGCATATGCGAGGCTGGCTAACATCAGAACAGCGTTCAGGAACCTGTGTAAGAATCATTCAGAATCTTGTACACAACATATGTGAGACCAATCCTGGAGTATGCGGCCCCAGCATGGACCCCGTACCTTGTCAAGCACAAGACGAAGCTGGAAAAAGTCCAGAGGTATGCCACTAGACTAGTCCCAAACTAAGATCATGAGTTACGAGGAAAGGCTGCGGGAAAAGCACCTTACGACCCTGGAAGACAGAAGGGTAAGGGAGACATGATCACAACCTACAAAATCCTCGGGGAATCGACCGGGTAAACAAGGATAAACTATTCAACACTGGTGGGACGGGAACAAGGGGACACAGGTGGAATCTGAGTACCCACATGAGCCACAGACGTTAGAAGGAACTTTGTCAGTGTCAGAGTAGTTAACGGATGGAATGCATTAGGCAGTGATGTGGTGGAGGCTGACTCCATACACAGTTTCAAATGTAAATATGATAGAGCCCAGTAGGCTCAGGAACCTGTACACCAGTTGATTGACAGTTGTGAGGCGGGACCAAAGAGCCAGAGCTCAACCCCGCAAACACAACTAGGTGAGTACAACAAGGTGAGTACACACACACACACACACACACACACACACACACACACACACACACACACACACACACAACACACACACACAAGGGTAGTAACACATCCAGTGGGACTTAGTTACTAGGGGTGGAAAATAATAAAAGGATTTAGTAAGACAAAATAAATTCTGTCTCCGGAGACACTTCTCAACATGATCACTTCATTTGCAAAGGTGTCAAACTTGCGAGAAGCGGTCAGGAATGTGGAGACGGCGCTGCACACGTCCTAAGTGAGCCTAATATTGCACCATGCAACAATAACCGCGATAAATCCTACCTAAAACAACTAAAATACGAAGAAGTTGAGAAGTTACACCACTGGTTCTGGACCAGAGAGGACTGGAGAACGAGATAAACACTGAGAGGAAAATGTGTCTTAAGGAATTAAATAAAAGTCGAGAAAAAGAGAACCGCGACTTACAAGATCCTAAGGTGCGCTGACACAGCACTTGAGGAAGAAGTGTTTAACAGGCGCTCACCAGCTCGGGTGGCCGCAGATCGAACGCGCGCACACAGATAAATCACAGGAATGTGAGGAAATATTCATGCCTTACAGCACCGAGTAAAAGGAGGCAGTGGTGCTACATAGCCTTCCCGGCCTGGGGCTTTCTTCTGATAATTTCTTACCTCGAGGTGCTGCTATTCTTAACACCATAAATAGGTATATGTATATATATATATATATATATATATATATATATATATATATATATATATATATATGTGTGTGTGTGTGCAATTAATAAACTACTGAAAAGGCGGGTCTCAAGACTTTTTACTTAGTCTTAAAGGGACAGTAAGGGTAAGAACAACTAGGGACAAAGGTAAACACACACCTGCCAATAGAGGAAATTCGAACTGCCTAACACACGCACCCACTAACCAATTTTCACAAGATCGTGGGAAAATGTCAGCATTTAATTGACAACTGGCCAACACTCCTTTAAATGTCAGTATGAAATGACCTCTGGCCGAGCTCTCAACCAATCCTGCTTTATTTTGTACCATAAGTCCTCATACTTCCTCAGCACCGCACTCCCCACGCCCCACCCGTCGGGGCGAGCCCTCAAGCCCGTCGGGGCGAGCCCTCAAGCCCGTCGGGGCGAGCCCTCAAGCCCGTCGGGGCGAGCCCTCAAGCCCGTCGGGGCGAGCCCTCAAGCCCGTCGGGGCGAGCCCTCAAGCCCGTCGGGGCGAGCCCTCAAGCCCGTCGGGGCGAGCCCTCAAGCCCGTCGGGGCGAGCCCTCAAGCCCGTCGGGGCGAGCCCTCAAGCCCGTCGGGGCGAGCCCTCAAGCCCGTCGGGGCGAGCCCTCAAGCCCGTCGGGGCGAGCCCTCAAGCCCGTCGGGGCGAGCCCTCAAGCCCGTCGGGGCGAGCCCTCAAGCCCGTCGGGGCGAGCCCTCAAGCCCGTCGGGGCGAGCCCTCAAGCCCGTCGGGGCGAGCCCTCAAGCCCGTCGGGGCGAGCCCTCAAGCCCGTCGGGGCGAGCCCTCAAGCCCGTCGGGGCGAGCCCTCAAGCCCGTCGGGGCGAGCCCTCAAGCCCGTCGGGGCGAGCCCTCAAGCCCGTCGGGGCGAGCCCTCAAGCCCGTCGGGGCGAGCCCTCAAGCCCGTCGGGGCGAGCCCTCAAGCCCGTCGGGGCGAGCCCTCAAGCCCGTCGGGGCGAGCCCTCAAGCCCGTCGGGGCGAGCCCTCAAGCCCGTCGGGGCGAGCCCTCAAGCCCGTCGGGGCGAGCCCTCAAGCCCGTCGGGGCGAGCCCTCAAGCCCGTCGGGGCGAGCCCTCAAGCCCGTCGGGGCGAGCCCTCAAGCCCGTCGGGGCGAGCCCTCAAGCCCGTCGGGGCGAGCCCTCAAGCCCGTCGGGGCGAGCCCTCAAGCCCGTCGGGGCGAGCCCTCAAGCCCGTCGGGGCGAGCCCTCAAGCCCGTCGGGGCGAGCCCTCAAGCCCGTCGGGGCGAGCCCTCAAACCCGTCGGGGCGAGCCCTCAAGCCCGTCGGGGCGAGCCCTCAAGCCCGTCGGGGCGAGCCCTCAAGCCCGTCGGGGCGAGCCCTCAAGCCCGTCGGGGCGAGCCCTCAAGCCCGTCGGGGCGAGCCCTCAAACCCGTCGGGGCGAGCCCTCAAGCCCGTCGGGGCGAGCCCTCAAGCCCGTCGGGGCGAGCCCTCAACCCGTCGGGGCGAGCCCTCAAGCCCGTCGGAGAGAGCCCTCAACCCGTCGGAGAGAGCCCTCAACCCGTCGGAGAGAGCCCTCAACCCGTCGGAGAGAGCCCTCAACCCTGCTATCTCTCTCTGCTTTCTGGTGTCCTGTTATTCCGGTAGTTCCTCCACGCCCTTTTGTTCAGTTTCTTCGCTTCCATACATGCCCTATTATACCATGGATTCTTCAGTTGCTTCTCGGATTTTTCCATTTGGCCCGGGATGAACCTGTTTACTGCCTCCTGACACTTTTGGGTAACATAGTCCATCATACCCTGTACAGACTTATCTCTGAGGTCTATGTCCCAAGGTATTTCACTTAGGAATCTTCTCATCTGTTCATAATTCCCCTTGCGGTATGAGAGCCTTTTGATTCCTAGTTCTTTTTTGAGGGAGATAATTCCTAGCTCTAGCATGTACTCAAAGTTCAATACACTGTGGTCACTCATTCCCAAGGGTGCTTCCATCTTAACTTCCCTTATATCCCACTCATTTAGGGTAAATATTAAATCAAGCATTGCTGGTTCATCTTCTCCTCTCATTCTTGTTGGTTCTTTGATGTGCTGGCTTAGAAAGTTTCTTGTTGCCACGTCCAACAGCTTAGCTCTCCATGTTTCTGGTCCTCCATGCGGGTCTCTGTTCTCCCAATCTATCTTCCCACGGTTGAAGTCTCCATTATTAGTAGTCCAGATCCATTCCTGCTAGCAACAGAAGCTGCTCTTTCTATTATGTTAATGGTGGTCATGTTTCTATCATATTCCTGTCTAGGTCTTCTGTCATTTGGTGGTGGATTATATATGACTACGACTAAAAATTTTTTCCCTCCCTCCTTGTGTGTGTGTGTGTGTGTGTGTGTGTGTGTGTGTGTGGGGGGGGGGCGTGGGCGCGCGTGCGTGCGCGCGCAATGTCTCACACACACGGTACTTTATTATGTAAACTATACGGGAGACAGACTAAACTTGTTCGTAATAGCCCATTAGGCCTAAAACCACATTTTCATTCGTGGCCACAAAATGCAGCTGGTCTTGCCGGTACGCTTGTCTTTGAGAATGTACATTTACGAAAGTAATCATAATTAGCCATTTCTCAACATCACATAGATGACTACGAGGGACGAGCCTCTCAGCTGCGCTGCGGCAATATGCTTCCACCTGTTTAATTATGGCAGGTGGCGAGGCCTGGGCCGCCTGACTCGGGTGGCGAGGCCTGGGCCGCCTGGCTCGGGTGGCGAGGCCTGGGCCGCCTGGCTCAGGTGGCGAGGCCTGGGCCGCCTGGCTCAGGTGGCGAGGCCTGGGCCGCCTGGCTCAGGTGGCGAGGCTGGGAGGTGTGAGCGTAGGGCTCCGGTGGAGGGCAAGGACCACCAAGGAGCTGTGTTGACCTGCATCAACACCGCCCAACTTCCTCGCCACACTAATCCACCTTCAAAAGAGAACTTGATAAACGCCTCCAAAGAATACTTGACCAACCGAGCTGCGATTCATACGTCAAACTGCAAGCATCTGCGTCTAACCTGCCAGGTTGAGGAAACCTGGTTCCGGGATCCAAGACAAGACAGGGAGGTAGGTAGGGAAGGTAGGCGAGGGAGACACCCGCCACCACCCCGCACGTTACAACCAGCGTTGTTGGCACTGGCCGTTGTCTGCCACTCCTAATTGGCGGAACATTGTGTCAACACACTCCTCATATTATTGTGGAATTATATCCAATATACACCATCAAGAGGGTGGGGGGGGGAGGAGAGACGAGAGAGAGGAGAGAGAAATGACAGAGGAGAGAGGACAGAAGACACGAGACAGAGACAGAGACAGAGACAGAGACAGAGACAGAGAGAGAGAGAGAGAGAGAGAGAGAGAGAGAGAGAGAGAGAGAGAGAGAGAGAGACAGACAGACAGACAGACAAGAGAGATAGAAAAAAAAGAGAAATGAAAAATGAGAGGAAAGAGAAGATAGGAGAGAAAGAGAGAGGAGTATAGGAAAACTGCCATGTGGATAATTGGGAAGGTATAATTCAGTACAATAGTGAGGCCTCTGTGTACAGTGGCCACGAGGCTTGACCTGAGTGGCCACGAGGGTTGACCTGGGTGAACACACACGGTGAACACACAGTAGTGAACATATATTTTAATACTGGCAATGTTCATCTAGAAATTAATAATATTGAAAATCACACCATACTGTTAACCGGAAATTAAACAGAAAATTCCTTGTGGTAATAGGGTCAATAGAACACTAATATTATAAGAGCAAGTAACTAGCAACTCGTCACATTCACTTAGCGACCTGGGACACAACGATGGTCAAACATATCCCAGTGGGACTACCTACTAGGGGGGACTACCTACCAGGGGGCGGACTACCTACCAGGGGCGGACTACCTACCAGGGGGCGGACTACCTACCAGGGGCGGACTACCTACCAGGGGGCGGACTACCTACCAGGGGGGGGACTACCTACCAGGGGGGGGACTACCTACCAGGGGCGGACTACCTACCAGGGGGCGGACTACCTACCAGGGGGGGGACTACCTACCAGGGGGGGACTACCTACCAGGGGGCGGACTACCTACCAGGGGGCGGACTACCTACCAGGGGGGGGGACTACCTACCAGGGGGCGGACTACCTACCAGGGGGGGACTACCTACCAGGGGGCGGACTACCTACCAGGGGGCGGACTACCTACCAGGGGGGGACTACCTACCAGGGGGCGGACTACCTACCAGGGGGCGGACTACCTACCAGGGGCGGACTACCTACCAGGGGGCGGACTACCTACCAGGGGGGGGACTACCTACCAGGGGGGGACTACCTACCAGGGGGCGGACTACCAACCAGGGTGGACTACCTACTTGTGTTATTGTGTATCCTGTGGTGACTGGTGTTAGTCTGCACTGGTGTTACAGTGTGCACTGATATATTCACAGTGTGTGCACATTGTGTCTGCTGGCATGAACTGATGTGATTGTATCATTGTGTCTGCTGGCATGTACATTGCACGGCAGCATGTGTTGCATCACCATGCACCAGGCTGTGGCTTGCTGGACCCTCTCATGACAGAGTCTCTGCTGCTCCAGGATATGGAGGCGAGACCTCATTTCAGGCCAAATCTTTCTACCAAAGACATAGACCTGTATAATTTGCCAACATTATACCTTTATTTTATCTGTCTCTAATGTTTATTGATTTATGAACTGTTAAAAACATGTGAAAAAAAGAATATCAACACTAAAGTATATATTATATAGAAGTACTATGTTGTCGTGAGGCTTGCGCACCTTGACCATGCTGTGGGACCGACTATCATCCCGTCACCATGACTAACACAACTGTAAGGTTGTTTACAAAGCGTCACACACCAAAGGTACCCAACCACACAACCAGAAGAGTGCAGTTCTCATGGGGTCTTATAACTATTAATTAATCTAATCAATAACATGTGTTGTTTGAGCTGCTAATATTTTTAAGCAATTAAGAGATTCATTACAGTTTCTCAGAGTGATATATCTATGACGTCATCGCTCTCAGGAACAATGTAGGTCGTGTAAACAGATAATTGAAGGCAATTCGTTAAATCCCACAACATACTGTTTACGAAAATACTGCCACCTGTTAACAGACAAACGCTTCATACGTACTTTCATATTTGAATATCAGTTAATACCTTATTGAGAAAATATAGGACATGCGGTGGCACCGAACTTACATACCTCGTCTCCCAGGAGTGCACACAACCCTCTGAACCACGATGAGCTCACAGAGGCCAGGAATGACAGTTCGATCCCACTGCATGATTTCATTGTGTAATGTCTTATTATTCTAAGACTGGAATTAAACACAATTAACATTCCTTAATTTATATTATTTTAAGATATGAAAGTGGGAAGGAGCGTTACCAGTAGAGGAGCGTGAGGAGGACTGGCAACCACAACCACCCAACCACCCACCAGCGTTAATGGCCACGCTCGTCACATGTGGTTACTGAGACAACTGAACCGGCCCCAACCTTTACCACTTCTCCAGTAATGGTCTCATTATTATACTTCATTTCTTCCCATAGTCGATAATAAAAATAATTATTTTTATTTATAATTATTTTACACGCTAAGATTGATGGTTTATGATAATGGCGTGTCAGATCATTTTGCAAAAAAGCCAGGACCAGCATTCATCAAGCATTCACACAACCACTTAAGAAACATGTACAACTTTCCTTAATCATCCCATCTTGGTTTATTTCGATTAAACAGTTTGAGCTTCGAAACTTCACAGCCCAACCTGCTTGATAGCGGATACCTGCTGGATGGGGTTCTGGAGGTTCTACTCCCCAAGCCTGACAGCTGAGTGGACAGCGCTTCGGATTCGTAGTCCTGAGGTTCCGGGTTCGATCCCTGGTGGAGGCGGAGACAAATGGCCAAACCGTTTCTTTCACCCTGACGGCCCTGTTCACCTAGCAGTAAATAGGTATCTGGGAATTTGACAGCTGCTACGGGCTACTTCCTGGGGAGTGTAACAAAAACGAGGCCTGATTGAGGACCGGGCCACGGGTACGCTAAGCCCCGAAATCACCTAAAAATAACCAACCTCATGAAGCAGCAGCCCGGCCCGAGGCCAGGCTCGACTTGTGAGAGTTTGGTCCACCAGGCTGTTGCTTGGAGCGGCCCGCAGGCCCACATACCCACCACAGCCCGGTTGGTCCGGCACTCCTTGAAGAAAACTATCTACTGTTCTCTTGAAGATGTCCACGGTTGTTCCGGCAACTTTTCTTATGCTCGCTGGAAGGATGTTGAACACCCGCGGACCTCTGATGTTTATACAGTGTTCTCTGATTGTGCCTATGGCACCCCTGCTCTTCACTGGTTCTATTCTGCATTTTCTTCCATATCGTTCACTCCAATAGGTTGTTATTTTACCCTCCAGTATTTTCCACGTGTATATTATTTGATTTTCTCTCTCCCGTCTCCTTTCTAGTGAGTACATTTGGAGAGCTTTGAGACGATCCCAATAATTTAGGTACTTTATTGCGTCTATGCATGCCGTATATGTTCTCTGTATTCCCTCTACTTCAGCAATCTCTCCTGCTCTGAAGGGGGAAGTGAGTACTGAGCAGTACTCAAGACGGGACAGCACAAGTGACTTTAATAGTACAACCATTGTGATGGGATCCCTGGATTTGAAAGTTCGCGTAATCTATTCTATCATTTTTTTCTGGCTGACGCAATGTTTGCTTGGGTATGCTCCTTAAACGTTATGTCGTCAGTCATCATTCCCAAATCTTTAACATGTTGCTGTCTAGGTTTGATTCTGTTTTGTACCATGTTTTGAATCATGTTTAAGATTTCATTTTTACTGTACCTAAGTATCTGGAATTGATCACTGTTAAACATGTTATTTTCTACTGCCCAGTTTAAAACTTTATTATATCTGCTTGTAATTTTTCAATGTCCTCCGCAGTGGTAATTTCCATGCTGATTTTTGTGTCATCTGCAAAGGATGACTCGAAGCTGTGACTTGTATCTTTGTCTATCTGATATAAGAATAAGGAAAAACAGTGGTGCAAGGACTGTACCCTGAGGAACAGACCTTTTAATGTGCTTGGCTCTATTTTATTTGATTGACTGTTACTCTCTCTCTCTCTGTTCTGTTCGACAGGAAATTGAGTTCCACCGTCCTACTTTAAAAAGTTATCCCCACTAACCTCATTTTGTGTGTTATCACTCCATGGTCACATTTGTCGAATGCCTTTGCAAAGTGTCCGTATACAACATCTGCATTTTGTTTTTCTTCTAAGGCTTCTATGATTTTCTCATAGTGGTTGAGTAACTGTGACAGACAGGTTCTTCCCGCTCTAAATCCATATTGTCCTGGGTTGTATAGCTCATATTTGCCATAAAACTAGAATTTTGATTCCTAATCACTCTTTCAAAAACTTTTATTATGTGTGATGTTAGTGCAACTGGTGTATAATTTTTTGCCAAAGCTCTACTCCTCCTCCCCCCCTCCCTTGTGCAGAGGAGCTATATCTGCAGATTTAAGTGCTGCTGGTATCTCCCCTGTATCAAGGCTTTTTCTCTCCACATTAGGCTGAGCGCTCGCACTACTGGTACTTTACATTTCTTTATGAATATTAAATTCCACGAGTCAGGACCAGGGGCTGAGGGCATGGGCATGTTGTCACTATCTTTCCAAGTCTTCCGAGTTCGTGTTAATATCCGTTTATTATTAGTAGCTTGGATATCATTCATAAAGAAGCTGTCTGGATCTTCAACTTTCATGTTTTTATTGGTGTGCTAAACATAGCCTCATACTGGCTTCTTAGAATTTTCCTTGTGCCTTTGTTGCCTCTGTGTACGTACCTTCGGTGGTAATTAAAGGTCCAATATTGGCGGAGGTTTTTGATTTTGATTTTGCACATATGAAAAAATATTTTGGATTTTTCCTTATCTCTTGTATAGCTTTCTGTTCCAAGTCCATTTCCTCAGACTCGTATGATCGCTTCAACGTTTGCTCTATTTCTTCGATCTCCAAGTTTAGGTTTATTTTCCTTTCTTGTGATTGCCGTGTCTGTTTACGCATTTCCTTTATTTTTTCCTTCTCCAGTACCGTCTGCGCTCTTTTTCTAGAGTGGTCCTCTCTCTCCAACCTCGTAGTGTATCACAGCTCAACCTAGTAAATAAATGTAAGGACTGGTGCTATGATTAAAGAAATATATCCAGGTTCCGTAAGTGGTTAAGTAAATGTTTCACGAATCTTGGTCCAGTATATTACTTAATAATCTTTAACATTCTTACAATAGTTCTAATAAAATGGTCACGTTTATACGCCTGAGGACTCATATTTAAGGAATTATCTTTTTGTATTTCATTATGTTCAATTCAATAATACTGCCATCGGTGAGGATTATGCAAGATGCTACTTTCCAAGAAGTCGCTCAATCAGCTGGATGATCACTCTCTCTCAAGTGCACACCGGCCCTATACGATCACTAACACAATACTTCATTGTATTCCTCCTTCCAAATCTTCGCCCTGGACCTAGCTTGGGGAGTAGAACATCTCCCTGAACCCCATCCAGGTCCAGGTACACATTGTTCAGGAGTCCCAGCACCGGAGTTACGTGCTTGATACCTGGTTGATGGGGTTCTGGGAGTTGTTCTACTCCCCAAGCCCGGCCCGAGGTCTGGCTTGACTTGTGAGAGTTTGGTCCACTAGGCTGTTGCTTGGAGCGGCCCACATACCCACCCACAGCCGGTTGGTCCAGCACTCCTTGCAGGAAACAATCTAGTTCTCTCTTGAAGATGTCCCACGTTTTGTCCGGCAATATTTCTTACAGTTGCTGGGAGGACGTTGAACACCGCAGAAATCTGATTTTTTATATGTTCTCTGATTGTGCCTATGGCACCTCTGCTCTTCACTGGTTCTATTTCTCTNAAAAACTTCCATTCAACTGTTGTTATGTTATAAACAGCCTCATCGTGCTTCGGAGCTCATTAGCTGCTTAATAATTGTAAACAAAGCCGCCAAAGAGATGGGGAAAAGATGTATAGGTTTCATAAGTGCTTGCGTAACTGCTTCGTGAATCTGGCCCCAGGAGGCCTGGTCGGACACGGGGCCTTGATCCTCGGAACCGGCGCAAGGTGGCACATTGGTTTTAGAATCAGGAGCATGTCGTGTGTTTCAACAGAAATAACCGATTTTGGGGAGTAGTAACAATACTGCCAGTATATATGGAACAGTAATGCGACATCTAGAACCACCGCAACAGTACTGATGGCATCTGGAACACAGAGCAACAGGACTAACAGCACCTGGAACACAAGGGAGGCAGAGCAAGAGAGCACTAACCGGGTTCAAGGAGGAGGAAACAGTGCAGTAGCAGTAACGAGATCATGAAACAGCAGCAGCAGCAGGTGAGGAGGGAGGGGGGGGGGGGGGAAAGGGAGTGGAGCCAAGTTGACATGATGCGGGTCAATACTGATAACGAGGACGGGGGGGGGGGGGAAGGAAGGGAGGGGCATGATAACAAAGTGTGGTTTGCTATCACCAGCGCGCGGCTCTCATTATTGGCCGCTCTCGTGTCCTATCACCCTCCACCATGCTAACATTTACCTGACAAAGACCCCGAGGCCAGCAGCAGAAGGGGGCGGCGGGCCCAGGCTACACGCGCCCACTAATACACACAGTCAGTCAGCCAATTAGGAGTAAGGGACGCGTGCCACACCCTGGTCGACACTCGCCCATCATGATAAGCGACAAACACAAAAGGAAACAACAAAAAGTGACCATCATCACAGGAACTACCGATAACCAAACCACTGTCCACATTAACCCCTCCGTCGGAGCCAGGCTGGACGGGCTACACGACCACACTACCAAGTGGTGGTAGTGTGGCGGGGTTGGTGGAGTGTGGGGGGGTGGTGGTAGTGTGGCGGGGGGGTGGTGGTGGTAGTTGCGGCGGGTGGTGGTGGTAGTGTGGCGGGGGTGGTGGTAGTGTGGCGGGGGTAGTTGTGGCGGGGGTGGTGGTAGTGTGGCGGGGGTAGTGTGGCGGGGTGGTGGTGTGTGGCGGGGTGGTGGTAGTGTGGCGGGGGTGGGTGGTGGTAGTGTGGCGGGGGTGGTGGTAGTGTGGCGGGGGTGGTGGTAGTGTGGCGGGGGTGGTGGTAGTGTGGCGGGGGTGGTGGTAGTGTGGCGGGGGTGGTGGTAGTGTGGCGGGGGTGGTGGTAGTGTGGCGGGGGTGGGTGTAGTGTGGGGGCAGGACAGGCGGTGTGTTGTGCCGCTCTTGTCTGACGGGGCGAGGTTGGATGACTATACATGCTATCATATCTTGAGGTTATCTTGAGTTGATTTCGGGCCTTTTTAGTGTCCCCGCGGCCCGGTCCTCGACCAGGCCTCCACCCCCAGGAAGCAGCCCGTGACAGCTGACTAATTCCCCAGGTACCTATTTTACTGCTAGGTAACAGGGTCATAGGGTGAAAGAAACTCTGCCCATCGTTTCTCGCCGGCGCCTGGAATCGAACCGGGACCACAGGATCACGTGTCCAGCGTGCTATCCGCTCGGCCCGCTGCTTACAGATGTTACGTGATAACATTAGTCAGTATTGTGGAACAAGACAAGTTCCATTCCTTGTCTTATAAGTAACCTTGGAATGGATGGTAGCAGCACTTTCTACTTTCTTTCTTCAGCCCTCTTCTTCCTTTCTTTCCTTTCCTTCCCCCGTATTCTTCCTTTTTCTTCTCCCTAGTCCTCCCTTCTACCCTTCCTCCCCCTCACCCTAATCACACCTCCCCTCCCACCTCACCTTCACTCTTTCACTTCTTTCTTTCTCGGGAATTTCCCCAGGCGTTACAATGGTCATTTTTCAGTGTCTTTCATTGAAGCAATTTTGGTACCAGGAAAAGATGACCATGCTGTGATTTGTATCGCAGCATACCCACATGCGCCGGAGCATACCCACATGCGCCGGAACATACCCACAGGCGCCGGAGCATACCCACATGCGCCGGAGCATACCCACAGGCGCCGGAGCATACCCACAGGCGCCGGAACATACCCACAGGCGCCGGAGCATACCCACATGCGCCGGAACATACCCACAGGCGCCGGAGCATACCCACATGTGCCGGAGCATACCCACAGGCGCCGGAGCATACCCACAGGCGCCGGAGCATACCGACAGGCGCCGGAGCATACCCACAGGCGCCGGAGCATACCCACAGGCGCCGGAGCATACCCACAGGCGCCGGAGCATACCCACAGGCGCCGGAGCATACCCACAGGCGCCGGAGCATACCCACAGGCGCCGGAGCATACCCACAGGCGCCGCAGCATACCCACAGGCGCCGCAGCATACCCACAGGCGCCGCAGCATACCCACAGGCGCCGCAGCATACCCACAGGCGCCGCAGCATACCCACAGGCGCCGCAGCATACCCACAGGCGCCGCAGCATACCCACAGGCGCCGCAGCATACCCACAGGCGCCGCAGCATACCCACAGGCGCCGCAGCATACCCACAGGCGCCGCAGCATACCCACAGGCGCCGGAACATACCCACAGGCGCCGGAACATACCCACAGGCGCCGGAACATACCCACAGGCGCCGGAACATACCCACAGGCGCCGGAACATACCCACAGGCGCCGGAACATACCCACAGGCGCCGGAACATACCCACAAGGGAGGGTGGCAGACAGGGGAGGGTGGCAGACAGGGGAGGGCGGCAGACAGGGGAGGGCGGCAGACAGGGGAGGGCGGCAGACAGGGGAGGGCGGCAGACGGGGGAGGGCGGCAGACAGGGGAGGGCGGCAGACAGGGGAGGGCGGCAGACAAGGGAGGGCGGCAGACAAATGAGGGCGGCAGACAGGGGAGGGCGGCAGACAAGGGAGGGCGGCAGACAGGGGAGGGCGGCAGACAATTAGGGAGGGCGGCAGACAATTAGGGAGGGCGGCAGACAATTAGGGAGGGCGGCAGACAAGGGAGGGCGGCAGACAAGGGAGGGTGGCAGACAGGGGAGGGTGGCAGACAGGGGAGGGTGGCAGACAGGGGAGGGCGGCAGACAGGGGAGGGCGGCAGACAGGGGAGGGCGGCAGACAGGGGAGGGCGGCAGACAGGGGAGGGCGGCAGACAGGGGAGGGCGGCAGACAGGGGAGGGCGGCAGACAGGGGAGGGCGGCAGACAGGGGAGGGCGGCAGACAAGGGAGGGCGGCAGACAGGGGAGGGCGGCAGACAGGGGAGGGCGGCAGACAGGGAGGGCGGCAGACAGGGGAGGGCGGCAGACAGGGAGGGCGGCAGACAAGGGAGGGTGGCAGACAAGGGAGGGCGGCAGACAAGGGAGGGCGGCAGACAAGGGAGGGCGGCAGACAAGGGAGGGCGGCAGACAAGGGAGGGCGGCAGACAGGGGAGGGCGGCAGACAGGGAGGGCGGCAGACAGGGGAGGGCGGCAGACAAGGGAGGGCGGCAGACAGGGAGGGCGGCAGACAAATGAGGGCGGCAGACAGGGGAGGGCGGCAGACAAGGGAGGGCGGCAGACAGGGGAGGGCGGCAGACAGGGGAGGGCGGCAGACAAGGGAGGGCGGCAGACAAGGGAGGGCGGCAGACAAGGGAGGGCGGCAGACAAGGGAGGGCGGCAGACAAGGGAGGGCGGCAGACAAGGGAGGGCGGCAGACAAGGGAGGGCGGCAGACAAGGGAGGGCGGCANTGCATATTTAGGAATTGATATGTTAGGTGTTCAAGTTCTGTTGGCGATTATTTTATTTGTAGAACGCGGGTTGTAGTAAGTAGGTGGGTGCAGCATTTACAGCGTTGTGGTTCGAACAAAAGTCGTCAGCTAAGCACTTGTTCCGGAAGTGTTCGGATGTCATCCGTTGAGAGTCGTGTGTATACCGTTTTTCATTCATAAACAGCTGGGGGTTTGGCGGGTGCATGGAGTGGACTTTGTTTATGAGAACGGGCTGACTCACAACTGATGACGTTCGAACATTTCACGAACAGTGCTTCGCTGACGACCTCTGTTCGAATCCAACTCTACAAATGCTTCACCCATGTACTGCAAATACAAATAATCGCCAACAGAACCTAAACTCCTAACCTAACCTACGACTAATTACACACTGAAGTTTAATGTATAATAATATTATTCATATATGAAAATAAACCTATTTTTAATGCAAAATACGTTACAATTGATGAATGTGTCTTGGGGACGGGAGCAAGGTTAACTTGCCTGGCCTGAGGACAGGTTGGCACCTGACGCCGTGCCTGAGGACAGGTTGGCACCTGACGCCGTGCCTGAGGACAGGTTGGCACCTGACGCCGTGCCTGAGGACAGGATGGCACCTGACGCCGTGCCTGAGGACAGGATGGCACCTGACGCCGTGCCTGAGGACAGGTTGGCACCTGACGCCGTGCCTGAGGACAGGATGGCACCTGACGCCGTGCCTGAGGACAGGTTGGCACCTAGTGCCTGAAGCATAATATAACCATTACAAAACAAGTATTTAATCATGTCTTTCGTGAAACTAAACTTAACCAAATTATATCCGTTGTTTTGTGATATATTTAAACTTTATTAATATCCCCTGTGTTGTACCTGTCTTCCATTTATATGCGCATATTATGTGGCCCCCGTGGCAACCAGCGCCTGTCTGGGGCTGGTGAGGTTCCCTGTATTGAGTCAGATTAAGCCACAAGGCTCCTCTCCTGGTGGTGCCCTTCCGTCATTTCCTTTAAGTTTCAGCTTTGCAACCATACATACTATACAAGACTTTGGTTTCCCGAATTTACACTTGCTAGAAACACTAAGATTTTCTTTAATATATCTTCAAATGGAAGTTTCATAATTCTTGAGATTTAATTTATCATCCTTCTCTGTACACGCTCAAGTGAATGTAGTTCCATTCTGAAGTATATTTCTATATTCTATAGTACGGTTTCCAAATTAAACTGCATAATTAAAATGGGGCATAACAAGAAGGGAAAGATGAAGACTAATATTAGTTGCTAAAACTGTTAGATGTCTTCGTGCAAAGACTTCAAGAAATAAATCCCAATATCTTATTTATCTTACACCGTACACTTGTGTACCTATCCTACGGTGAACGTGGCCGGGTGAACGTGGCCGGGTGAGCGTGGCGGGTGTCTGCTCGCTCGACCACCACAGCCTGCGGGAGGGAACAGCATGAGGGAGCACTTCTAACGGCTCTAATTGTCATATTCAGTAATACCTGCTTGGTGGGGTTCTGGGAGTTTTTCTACTCCCCAAGCCTGGCCCAAGGCCAATCTTGACATGTGAGAGCTTGGTCCACTAGGCTGTTGCTTGGAGTGGCCCGCAGGCCCACATACCCACTACAGCCCGGTTGGTCCGGCACTCCTTGGAGAAAACTATCTAGTTTCTTTTGAAGATGTCCACGGTTGTTCCGGCAATATTTCTTTTTGCCGGATAAACATCCTCTGATGTTTATACAGTGTTCTCTGATTGTACCTATGGCACCTCTGCTCTTCACTGGTTCTATTCTGCATTTTCTTCCATATCGTTCACTCCAGTACGTTGTTATTTTACTGTGTAGATTTGGTACCTGGCCCTCCAGAATCTTCCACGTGTATATTATTTGGTAACTCTCTCGTCGTATTTCTAGTGAGTGCATTTGGAGAGTTTTGAAACGATCCCAATAATTTTGGTGATTTATCGCGTTAATGTATGACGTATATGTTCTCTGTATTCCCTCTATTTCTGCAATCTCTCCTGCTCTGAAAGGAAAAGCGAGTACTAAGCACTACTCAAGAAGGGACAGCATAAATGACTTGAAGAGTACAACCATTGTGATGGGATCCCTGGATTTGAAAGTTCTCGTTATACATTCAATCATTTTTCTGGCTGACGCAATATTTGCTTGGTTATGCTCCCTAAACGTTAGGTCGTCGGACATCATTATTCCCAAATCCTTGACATGCTGCTTTCCTACTATGGGGGAATCGCTATCACCATTGTAACCAATCACAAAGAAATCACAATGGCCAGGTAAGAGAACCAGGGGGCACTGGCATGGGAGGGCAGAGAACTAGGGGACACTGGCATGGGAGGGCAGAGAACTAGGGGACACTGGCATGGGAGGGCAGAGAACTAGGGGACACTGGCATGGGAGGGCAGAGAACTAGGGGACACTGGCATGGGAGGGAAGAGAACTAGGGGACACTGGCATGGGAGGGCAGAGAACTAGGGGACACTGGCATGGGAGGGAAGAGATCGAGGGGACACTGGCATGGGAGGGAAGAGATCGAGGGGACACTGGCATGGGAGGGAAGATATCAAGGGCCCATAAATGAAAACTGAAAGCAAAGGGGAGTACGAGGGACACAGGAAGCCGTTGCTTCAGTGAAAGGGAAGTGAGCAAGTAAAATGCATTAGCAGGGGAGGTGGAGGACTACGGCTAACTCCATACATGGATTTAAATACATAAGCATAAATTGCGAAATAACAAAGCTTATGAGGGTGGGAGTGACCACACTCCATCATAACATTACCCTGCCTGCTTTCACAGCCTGAGTCACCCCGACAATCTACAGCCTCTAGGAGACAAACTTCCCTGTATTTCCTCTTATCAGATTGGCAACAATAAGTGGACGTTACGTAACTGTGTAACCTTGTATAATAAAGTGTAAAGTAATAAATATTATATTATATTATATATATATATATATATATATATATATATATATATTATATATATATATATATATATATATATATATATAAACAACGAAGGAAGGATTGAAACAGGAATTTCCTGAAGTACTTTCGTATTTAATAATACATCTTTAGAAGGATTAAGGATCCTTCTGGCAAGTGATCCTTCTGACAGACCCTCCCTGTAAGACTCGGCGGCCTTGGTGTTCACACAGCCTAACAGATTGCTTCCAGCCTTCCTTTCCTCCTCCCATGTATCGAACGACCTCGTAAGAGATATCCTACCTGAACCCCTGAGCGATTCAGCAGGAATACACGATCCTGCTTTCACTGAATGTTCAAATCAGTGGATGCTCTTGCAGCCCCAGCACCCAATATAGGGCCAACAAAAAAAAGTCCAGCTGGGCCCACCCACTAGTGGAAAAAAATAGCTGATGCCATGCTCAGCTCCGCAATATCACACCAGGAGAAAGCCCGTCTCAGAACAGTGCAAGCTCCCCGTTGTGGGAACCGACCTGTGAGATTTATATTTATATGAATTTATATAGAATATATATTTACGTTAATTTATATATTTCGATAGCAATTGATATGATGTTAAGTGGACTGTATTTCTGCAATAATCTCACAAATCGATCCTTACACATTAGGGGGGTTTATATTAAATTTATATATATGCAGTCAATCAAACTACAGTATTAAACTACATATATTAGTATACATTGAGGAGGTTCCTTATCTTATTACACAGCAGGCTTAGTTCACCAGGTATAACTAGGATGTAGACACCAAATTATCCTCGTTTGAGGCAGCTTCCTTCACCCAGTAACTGATGTATCAAGTTTTGCTTCCTCTTCTTGTTCCTGTCAAAGGTTCTAACTGTAAAGCCAGAATCCTAATATATGACAGCTATATCAGAGAAAACACTGTATATTAGATAATAAGGACCAAGGCTTAATTACCTTTTTTTAAGAGGCTGTTCGCATTCTAACCGGTTCGCCCAATATCTACCTAACATTTAACTGGCCAGAAATGATTAGATAAACGGGTTTCGGTAGAACACTTCCCTTGATTATTGTTGACAGCGTGTTGATGATGGTCGACCACTACTCTGATCTCCTTCACACTTCGTCCAAGAGAAATGATAGGAGCCGAATTTGCTCCCTGCGCCTCTGTCTTAATAACAATGGCTGACCACTCCCTACTACTGACGCCTGGCCGACTTTGTCCAGATATCAGTAACTGATAGAAGGGTCACATTTACTTTATTTTGATACTAATAATTAAGTTAATTAAAATGAGATGTTTTATGATGGTAAAAGTCCAAAGACTAATGTATTTAAGAATAATTCCAACACAATAGCTGGTGAATTATAATAGTATGTGGCAATGATATCCCGTTTTCTATTGACAGAAAATTCCACTACAAGTTACATTTTCTATGGGTTAACTTGTGTATACAACGTAGCAGCAATATTACTGCCTATTGAATTGATATTATTAAATGGTGTCAGATTTTCCTACACCCGCGCAGGACACTTCCTCCTGGCAGTACCCATGTCGGCAATGGGCACGCGTCTAGATCCAGAATCCCTTCGTGTAGCAGTGGCGTTCCTCCCTGGTGCCCCAATTCACACAGAATACAAGTGTATTTGCACATGGGTGGAAGCAGACCAATATGGACTGCATGGGTTGCATTGCAGAAGCACAAAGGGCTGGCATGCAAGACACAACGAGATCAATGACATCATCAAGAGGAGCCTCGTCTCAGCTCAGTGCCCAGTGGAGAGAGAACCTCGCATCCTAAGGGGCCAAAACTCGGATGACCCCGCACTTCGCCCTGATGGCATCACTATATACCCCTGGAAAAGGGGCAAACAGTTGGTGTGGGACTACACATGTGTGTATCTACCCTGGCTGATACTTATGTACACTTTGGTGCTGATCAAGCAGGTGGGGCGGCCAACCCACAGGGAAACAGCGAAATCAGTCAAATTCAAGCGATAGGAAGGTCAATACACCTTGAATCCCATAGTGTCTGAGATGCATAGCCCCTGGGGTAAGAGTGCCTTGGGATTTCTCAAGGAATTGGGCTCTAAGCTCATTGACCTCACCAGACCCAAGAGCTGCCAGTTTTTTGTTTCATCTCCTCAGTGTGGCGATCCAGAGGGAAAACGCCTGCTGCATCCTCGGTTCCTGTCCGGAAGCAAACGAGCTTCAAGAGATCCATAACCTTTAAGCACTCATTGTATCAACTAATGTATATCTTGTAACCTTTAAGTAATTATCAAAAGAATGCACCAAACCGGGAAGGCTATGTAGCACCATCAAATGTGCGGAATAATCAGAGGGCACTAAGTATCACCAAGGATGCCAATACGAGAACAGAAGCGCACAAGGTGAACGATATCGAAAGTATCCGATTCACCAAGAATTCTATTGAGGGACAAGTGATCGCGAGGGGCGGTCGGAAAGCAAGAAAAATGCTCGTCCTGGAAGTCAGGACATTCAACAAGGATATGCACGACCGTAAGAAGGATAATGCAATTTGGACAATAAGAAGCAGGGCGACGCTCCATTAAGTGACCGCGAGTTAAGCGTGTATGGCCAATATGCAACCTCGCCAAAGCCGTTTCCCATCGCTGGTTACGGTGGTAGGAGGACAGCCATGAGGACACACTACTCCTAAGAGTATGCAGTTTGTTACCAGTAACAGAAGACCAACAATCATGCCAATGGGTAAGGACGGAGGAATGAATAACTGGGTAAAAGTCGGAATAAGGAATACCTTTATATGAGATGGGACAAGAGCGGACAGCTTCCCTAGCGGCAGCATCCGCACACTCATTTAAAGAGACACCAATATGGCTGGGAACCCAGCAAAACTCAAATGACTTAAATTTACTGGAAATAAGGAACAATGTTGAATCTCGACGACCACTGGATGGACCGGATTAAAGGACCCGAGAGCCATGAGGGCACTATGAGAGTCAATGACAATTACAAAGGAAGATTGATAACGAGAAAGCAGGAGACGAAGCGCACAGAGAATAGCATAAAGTTATGCTGTGAAGATGCTAGTTTCCGGAGGTAAGCGACACATACGAAAAGTGCTGTCAGGAAAAACAACAGAGTAGCCCACACCGTTGGCAGACTTAGACCCATCGATGAATATGGAAACGGAGTGAGAGTGCGAAGAAAAGTGTTCAAAGAAATGGCGTTTCAGAACCATTGGAGAGGTAAAAGCTTTAGTGATGCGGGTCAAGGATGTACAAAACTTCGGAAGGGGGACCCTCCACGGGGGCAAGGAAGGAACAACACGAATAGAAATATTAGAAATACGAACTGAAAGAGAATTCTGTAAGCGAGATAACCGGACAGAAAGAGGGAGGTGGTGAAGAGGAACAGGAACCGCAGGAGGGGTAAAAGTTAAAGCACGACAGAGGCGAGAGGAAGGATGTTGTAAGGACCGCGCAAGATAGCGAAGACAGTAGCGATCACGGTGGTTCGGAAGAGGTAGGAAGCTAGTGTTAACGTACAAGCTGAGGGCGGGAGTTGAATGAAAGGCACCAGAGCTGAGGCGTATCCCAGTACGGGGCAAAGCATCAAGACGGCGAAGAGCAGAAGGAGAAGCAGACGAGTAAGCAGGGCAACCATAATTGAGTTTAGACAGGACGAGAGAGGAGAGTGCGCCTATCTACTCCCCAAGAAGTATGGGACAATACCCGAAGGAGGGTAAGGGCTGCTAGAGCATTCAACTCGGAGGTAAGAGATTTGGGGCGACCAAGACAAACGAGTGTCAAAGATTAACCCCAAAAGCTTAGCGGAATCCTTGTCCACAATGGGGTGACCATAAAGCGACAAAGAAGGACGAGGAACGACATGCTTTCGAGTAAAGGTTATAGCACAAGTCTTAGACGTAGAGAACCTGAACCCATGATCGGTAGCCCAAGACGACACGGCATTAATGGCAATGGCCGTTGTGAAGGTCACCAGCAGTGTTGGTCTGCGGTTGACTTTGGTGTTGGAGATGGTCTTTACGACTCTCAGCATCGGGTTCTGGTCGTTGATGCCCTTATAAGGCGGTGGTGACTGTGGTGGTGGTTGTTTTAGACTCAGCTAGTTGCAACAAAAAGTTCCAAGTAGCACAGTCCATGGTGAGCCCGTAGTGGGTTTACCTGGCACAGGGGGCAGGGCTGTATGTCTCTCCTTACAAGTTTTTTTTGCCGCATATATAGCCAGGGATGAGGTGAAGGTGAAGCACCTTGCCTATGGGCCAACAGCCCCATTGCAACTTACCATTCTCCAGTTTCCATGACGGTTGGGCTCTATGTTCTATGTTTCATCACGTTCTCGAAAATGGCCGAGTGTAGTTTGCTGTTTGAAAGTTGGCTTGGTTTGTTTGATGCCTAATGCCTCACCAATGTCCAGTATTCTGTTGTAGTTGTATTTGTCGAGTATTTTGGGGCCGTTTGTCAGGATATCTCTGTTGACGACCTCGTTATGTGTAGAGACTATGTTCCTTAACCTTGCTGTCACCTTGCTCTTTGTGCATTGTTAGGCTGCTCGAAAGAGATGCTTCCTTGCCGAACGTAATATATATAGAGAGACCTATAAAATACTTAGAGGGACTGAGAGTGAAAAAAGAGGAAATGTTCACAATGAACACCAATAGTACAGGAGCGCATGGATGGAAGCTTGAGTCCCAGATGAATCATAGAGATGTAAGAAAGTTTTCTTTTGCGTAATAGTGGGAAAATGGAATGACCTAAAAATGGAAAGATGAGAACTTTTCTCATGCTCATATTGGACATAGACAAGGACATAATCTATAGCACTGTATCATCCTTTGCAGATGACACTAGGATTTTTATGAGAGTAGACAACATAGAGGACACAGCAAACCTCCAATCAAATGTAAATAAGGTCTTTCAATGGGCTACAGAAAATAATTTGGTATTTAATGAAGACAAGTTGCAGCTCTTGTGCTACGGAAAACATAAAATATAAAAGCAAAGACCACGTACAAAAGTACGTGGTCGCAGTCAAATCACAACATTGAACGAAAAAGCAATGTAAAGGATTTGGGTGTACTCATATCGGAAGACCTTACCTTTACAGAACACATTCAAGTAGCTATCACAACTGCAAGAAAATGAAAGGATGGATAACAAGAACAAATTAGAGATGCTATTCCAATAATGATACTCTTCAAGACGCTAGTGCTCTCTAGAGTGGAGTACTGCCGCACAATGACAGCACCTTTCAAAGCTGGAGAAATTGCTGACCTGGAGAGCGTGCAGAGATCCTTTACTGCTAGAATCCACTCAGTAAAACATCTAAAGTATTTGGACCGACTAAAATGACCTAAATCTGTATTCCCTTGAGCGCAGGCGGGAGAGATACATAATAATTTACTCGTAGAAAATAGTAGAGGGGCTGGTCCAAAACCTGCACACAGAAATAACATCACAGGAGACCAGAAGACATGGCAGGATGTGCAGAATACCCCAGTTGAAGAGCAGAGGTGCAACAGGTACTCTGAGAGAGAACTCTATCAACATCAGAGGCCTGAGACTGTTCAACACGCTTCAACTACACATAAGGGGCATAACTGGCCCACCCCTCGCAGTGTTCAACAGAGAACTGGATAAGCACCTCCAAAGAATACCTGATCAACCAGGCTGTGACTCATACGTCAGGCTGCAAGGAGCCGCGTCCAACAGCCTGATTGACCAGTCCAGCAACGAGGAGGCCTGGTCGAGGACGGGCCGCGGGACGCAAAGCCCCGAAAACACCTCAAGGTAAAGAGCAGGTTGTAAGGCTGAATGGTAGAGCAATGGTCTCGCTTCATGCAGGTCGGCGTTCGATCCCCGACCGTCCAAGTGGTTGAGCACCATTCCTTCTCCCTGCACATCACCTGTGCCAGGTAAGTACGACTGGCACACCATAGCCCGTGCTACTTGGAACTTGTTGTTCTGAGTAGCTGAATATGAAAAAACCAAATCCTCCTCCTCCCCCGTCCCATCCCAAATCCTTATCCTGATCCCTTCCAAGTGCTATATAGTCGTAATATCTTGGCGGTCTCTCCTAATAGTTCCCTTCCTTCAATCCTACAAGTACAAATAGGTGAGCACGCACGCACGCACGCACGCACGAACGCGCACACACACACACGACACTGGAAGACAGAAGAGTAAGGGGAGACATGATCACAACCTACAAAATCCTCAGAGGAATCGACCGGGTAAACAAGGACAAACTATTCAACACTGGTGGGACGCGAACAAGGGGACACAGGTGGAAACTGAGTACCAACATGAGCCACAGAGACGTTAGAAGGAACTTTTTCAGTGTCAGAGTAGTTAACGGATGGAATGCTTTAGGCAGTGATGTGGTGGAGGCTCACTCCATACACAGTTTCAAATGTAGATATGATAGAGCCCAGTAGGCTCAGGAATCTGTACACCAGTTGATTAACAGTTGAGAGGCGGGACCAAAGAGCCAAAGCTCAATCCCCGCAAGCACAAATAGGTGAGTACACACGCACGCATATTGGGGGCCTGGTGGATAGCGCGCAGGGCTCTTAATTCTGTGGCGCGGGTTCGATTCCCGCACCAGGCAGAAACAAATTGGCAAAGGTTTCTTTCACCCTGAATGCCCCTGTTACCTAGCAGTAAAAAGGTACCTGGGAGTTAGTCAGCTGTCATGGGCTGCTTCCTGGGGTGTGTGTGTGGTGTGGAAAAAAAGTAGTTAGTAAACAGTTGATTGACAGTTGAGAGGCGGGCCGAAAGAGCAAAGCTCAACCCCCGCAAACACAACTAGGTGAATACAACTAGGTGAATACACACACACATTTATACGACAAAGAGTACTGGGAAGACGGGATACCACGAGTGTAGCTCTCATCTTGTAACTACACTTAGGTAATTACACACACACACACATGTACCATTTGGGAGATGAAATTCTTCATGAATCGCAGAGTGAGAAAGACCTGGGGTTTGATATCACGCCACACTTATCCCCTGAAGCCCACATCAAGAGGATAATATCAGCGGCATATGACAGGTTGGCCAACATAAGAACGGGATTTGGAAACTTGTTTAAAGAATCATTCAGAACTTTGTATACCACAAACAGTCTCCGTGGTGAAGTGGTAAGACACTCGCCTGGCGTTCCGCGAGCGATTTGTCATGGGTTCGTATCCTGGCCGGGGAGGATTTACTGGGCGCAAATCCTTAACTGTAGCCTCTGTTTAACTCAACAGTAAAAGAGTACTTGGTTGTAACAACGATTCTTCGCGGCGGGGATCGTATTCCAGGGACCTGCCCGAAACGCTACGCGTACTAGTGGCTGTATAAGAATGTAACAACTCTTCTATATATCTCAAATATGTCAGACCAATCCTGGAGTATGTAGCTCCAGCATGGAGTCCGAATCTTGTCAAGCACAAGACTAAATTGGAGAACGTTCAGAGGTATGCCACCAGACTAATACCCAAGCTGAGTGGTCTCAGCTACGACCAGAGACTACGGGAACTAAACGTCACGTAGCTGGAAGAAAGAAGAGTTGGGGAGACATGATCACCACATACAAGATTCTCAGAGGAATTGATTGGGGTAGATAAACACAATTTATTTAACACGGGCACGCGCAAACTAGGGGACAGAGGTACCTGCTTGATACTTGCTTGATGGGGTTCTGGGAGTTGTTCTACTCCGCAAGCCCGGCCCGAGGCCAGGCTCGACTTGTGAGAGTTTGGTCCACCAGGCTGTTGCTTGGAGCGGCCCGCAGGCCCACACACCCACCACAGCCCGGCTGATCCGGAACTTCTCTTAGAAAACAGTCCAGTTTTCTCTTGAAGATGTCCACGGTTGTTCCGGCAATATTTCTTATAGTCGCTGGGAGGACGTTGAACAACCGCGGACCTCAGATGTTTATGCAGTGTTCTCTGATTGTGCCTATGGCACCTCTGCTCTTCACTGGTTCAATCTTGCATTTTCTTCCATAACGTTCACTCCAGTACGTTGTTATTTTACTGTGTAGATTTGGGACCTGGCCCTTCAGTATTTTCCATGTGTATATTATTTGGTATCTCTCTCTCGTCTCCTTTCTAGAGAGTACATTGGAGAGCTTTGAGACGATCCCAATAATTTAGGTGCTTTATCTTGTCTATGCATGCCGTATATGTTCTCTGTATTCCCTCTATTTCAGCAATCTCTCCTGCTCTGAAGGGGGAAGTGAGTACTGAGCAGTACTCGAGACGGGACAACACAAGTGACTTGAAGAGTACAACCATTGTGATGGGATCCCTGGATTTGAAAGTTCTCGTAATCCATCCGATCATTTTTCTGGCTGACGCAATATTTGCTTGGTTATGCTCCCTAAACGTTAGATCATCGGACATCATTATTCCCAAATCCTTGACATGCTGTTTTTCTACTATGGGAAGATTCGATTGTGTTTTGTACCCTGTATTATGTTTCAGATCCTCATTTTTGCCGTACCTGAGTACTTGAAATTTATCACTGTTAAACATCATATTATTTTCTGCTGCCCAATCGAAAACTTTGTTGACATCCGCTTGTAATTTTTCAATGTCTTCAGCAGAGGTAATTTTCATGCTGAGTGGAAACTGAGTGCCCAGATGAGCCATATAGATATTAGAAACAACTTGTTTAGTTAGTGTCAGAGTAGTTAACAAATGGAATGCATTAGGCACTGATGTGATTGAGGCAGACTCCATGCACAGTTTCAAATGTAGATCTGATAGAGCTCAATAGGCTCCAGAATCAGTACACCAGTTGACTGACAGCTGAGAGGCGGGACCAAAGAGCCAAATCTCAACCCGTTCAAGCACAACTAGGTTAGTACACGCATACATACATCCCGAGGCTATATCAAGAAACAACTTAAGACAAAACTCGAAAAAGTTCAGACATTTCACAAAACTGATTCCAGAACAGTATTGGAGGACGAGAAAAGACAATCAACTGGATCTTAATGCTTTAAACAAAACACAGAAAAGATGAGACATGACTGCTGTGTATAAGGTACAATAAAAAAATCAGACTTTATTAATGGTATTACAATTATAATTGGGAAAGTTGATACAAACATTAGAGAACAACAATTACATAAGAGTGAGAGTAAGAGCAGAGCACATAGACACTAATGTCATTATTAGAACCCACAAACTTTACTGGTAACAACTTATACAAACCAATACAACACTGGCTGGACTAAACATGTGTACAACAATCTTAATCAAATTTTAACATTTAAAAAATAAAGTGAGTGAGGTTTAGCTAACAATTTGAATGTTGATATGTTGTAAAGACAAAGTGAGGCTTAACATTACAGCGGTAAGACTTGTATTGACAATTTATGCCACAAAATTAGAATGATTAGAAGTATAACTAATATAAACTAATCATACTTTGACCTCATAGATATCAACACACCCTCTGCATTCTACATCGTAATGGGTTCTGTTGGATATTGACAAGTAGATAGGGAACAAACATTAAACAAGTGCAGCAGCAGGATAAGACGGAAGATAGAGAAACATACAAGTCTCAGAAATGCAAGCAAACATTTGTGTAGCCAAAGTGAAGAATAAATAGAATGAACTAGGAGAGAAAGTAGTCATAACTACGACTAAAACAATGACAGGAATCTAGTGGGTCGGGAGGTGTGGCATTGGCTGACGCACAGCTGACAAGGCGATACTCTAGAGCTGATGCTCGTCTTGTAGGCAGAAGGAGATGCAAACGGTACAATGAGGTGACAAGCCACCACGCTGCTGCCATGCGAGGAAACACCACCCCTGCACCCCACACGACTACTCAACACCCAACACAACACCATACTGCACACTGCACACAACTGTTAGGTTCACAAATTTGTTTATAAATAAAAGAGAAGCGCTGAGAGCTCGAAGGAGACCGAACAATCTTTGTTAATTACACCAGCAACTGAATTCCCCGTCGTTCTCCCCTTCTGCTCTTGCTGATCTCGATATATTTTCCTACAGGCAGCAGGAGGTCCGCGCCGGCCCTGTGGATTAAATTTAGAATTAATAGAGTGAATATTTTCGGTGACGTTATATTGTAAGTAATGTTGGGTTAACATCAGGGGGCGGACGCCTGCCAGCCCGTGGCAGCTTTCAGCGTTGTTCACCGGTACTTGCGGAGTGTAATGTGTCCAGGCGCCCGATCATTACTAGTGAACACTGTGGTGCAGGTGGTGGTGGTGGTGACTACTGCTACCTGCAGGTCACAGATAGCAGTAGTCTGGGGAGCAGGTCGCCACGGAAGCCTTGCCAGCCAGCCGGCGAAAACACAAGTTGAAAATGATCGCAGGTTGGTGTTGTAGTGCCAGGTTGTGAGGTGGCTAGGCCGTGTTTCATCTTCCTGTGCATCTTTCTTCTGAACCTGTGCTACCCTACACCCTCCCCGACAAGTTTGTTTGAGTGTTGGAACGAGTTCTGAGCAGCAGGCAGTCGTCAACGACATGAGTGACGTGATGGTACACGCTCTCTTAATAAATTGTGTAGAATTGAACCCTCCCGAGGCAGTTACAGTTAAAAAGAACAG
>WNGS01165339.1:6324351-6340713 GCA_020271785.1 Procambarus virginalis
CCCGTGCTACTTCGAACTTTTTGTTCTGAGTAGCTGAATCTAAAACAACTGGTGGAAAGAACTTAGTGCTTCTTCCCCTTATACCTTACGTTCTGCCAGACTGTGCCGGGGTATAAGACCTCGTCAAGGAGATGGATTATCAAGTTTATCTCGAAGTTGCCGAGACCCTGCTGTTGGAGATCACAAAGTTTGTCAACTGCATAACAGGCCTATTTTCCTGCATAATTAACGTTTCTCCAAAAGATCTCTGTTTGCCCGTATAAAGAAGGCTTTTGAATTCGAACTTTGAATTGAATTGCTGTGTCTAGAGGTTGTTGTGGCTGTGTCTAGAGGTTGTGTTAGGGATCTAGAGCCTGTGAGAGCATCTCCCTGTTGTTCGGTCTGTGAACGACTTCGGGGTGATGGTGTAATGGACCAATTTATGGGTCACCTTAACTCGCTGTCCGACCTAGAAACCACAGCCCCATTATATCAGGTTCCCTGAGGTGGTTCACTTCTCTCTTGAGCACATATCTCTGGTTATACCCCTTTTGTTAAGGCCTTTGAGGGGGTGTTGAAAAGCCGTAGGCTCTAATGAAAGCTTACCATGTTACCAAGATTAATGGAAATTATGCTTCTGTAAGCCAACCACTTGGGTTGGTTGGTAACAGTGGAGGCCTCGCTTCTTGCAGGTCTGCGTTTAATCCCCGATTGTCCACATGATTGGGTAACCGTTCCTTCCCTCCGTCTCTATGACCCAGATCCTTGTCCTCATATGTTCTTCCAAGTGCTCGTCTTACTGGCTTAGCGCTTTCTCCCCATGATTGCCTTACTTTACCTTATGTTTCTGTTAACTCTTATGCCGCGCGTAAAAGACAAATATCGTAGTTTTGGATAAGTTAAGATTCTGTGTGGGATGCATGTTAAGGAGCAAGAGGGGGAGTGTCGTGAAGGGCTCAGACTGCTCGTGCTCCCTTCTCTTTTTTTTTTTTTTTTTTTTTTTTTTTTTTTTTTTTTTTTTTTTTTTTTTTTTTTTTTTTTTTTTTTTTTTTTAGATTGAGCTACCCGGAACAAAATTTCCATGTATCACGGGCTTTTGTCCGGTCGTGATGGTCGAGCGGATTAAGGTGTCTTGTACTACCAGTTGCGTTGCTCCTGGCAGTATGGGTTCGAGGTGAGTCACTTCTGGGTTGTGAGTTTCTGTGAATATAGTCCTGGGGACCACAAAAAGAAAGGTGAAACGCCATGCAACCTTGAAGAGACAACCAAAACAACACTTGTACCCCAATTAGACTATTTTACTGGAACTTCTTTTCGACGGCTCATAAAATGGAGGAAAGGGTCCCGAAAGATATTGTTGATAGGAACGTCATCCCTACAGACAAAAATCTGAAAATACAATTGATAATTATTATAAAACCAAAAAAACGGCCAATCTACTCGTGAAAAACTCCCAAGACACCAAGCAGAACGCTTTGAAGGAACCAACGTCGTCTATTCCTTAAATGCCCACTTGGGACTGCAAGCCCCAAAGAACTCAGTATATAGGCAAGATAACAACGTCGCTTTCCAGGCGACTATCAATGCATAAGCAACAGGGCTCCATCAAGAACATATAATCACTTCTCACAACCAGACCATCACCAGAGAAATCTTAAACACAGAAATCATCGATAGGTACAGCGATAGCAGGCGGCTCAACATCAGCGATGCACTACACATCAAAAAGTCAACACCAGCAATCAACAGCCAATTAATGCACAACTATATTGTTCCCACTTCAATGCACCGTACGGGCCAATAAGCCCTGTGCAGATTGATAAGGATTAAGCCACCCAAGAGGTGGCACGGGCATGAATAGCCCGTAAAGCCCTCTGCAGTTACTTCCATTCTCATGTAACCACCTCTCCCAATACCCACCTCACCCAACCATAAATAGCGAGAGTTATGTCAAATGTTTCATACACAGTGCATCAAGTGTATCATAAAATTGTAGTTCATAAGTGTAGTGTTAAGTGTAAAGAAGTCTTTGAGAATGTAGAAGCCCTTACGAAACGTTTCTAGGCGTCAGACCATTAATAAAAAATGAATTTTGGAGAATTTATATTTTCATTACTACCGACAGTGAAGAAAAACAAATATTGAAAAAATTCGTGTCAGAATTATTAATCTTACTTTTTCGGTCATTTTATTCAACAACATATGTTTACAAAAAAGACTGCTACCAAAATATACTAAATTTTATAATATACATTATATATATATATATATATATATATATATATATATATATATATATATATATATATATATATATATATATTGCAAAATCTATTTTTCTTATATAGTGTTTTTAAAAATAGTAATAATTTGTTCTTGTATAGTTCCTTCCTGGAAAATGTCCTAAATAAGACTGATTAACATACTGGATGTCTTCAACTGCAGTACTGGCTGGAGGAGAGTGTAAAAGTTTGTTATTTAAAAACTTCCAGGAAACTGCAGAAAACTTTGTTCCAAAATTCGCTCTCTAAACAAAATTATGTAAATTGTTCGCCGCGAAAAAAAATAGATAACAGTAACAAATGTTAGAAGTTGTTTATCATCGCTTTAGCGTTAACCTTGGTAATTTGAAACGGTTTAGAAGACTAATTCAAATGATTTAGTCCAAGCGCCTGTATGTGTGTGCGTGTGTGTGTACTCACCTTGTTGTGCTTGCGGGGGTTGAGCTCTGGCTCTTTGGTCCCGCCTCTCGACTGTCAATCAACTGTTACTAACTACTAAATATTTTTTTTCTCCACATACACACACACACACACACACACACACACACACACACACACACACACACACACACACACACACACACAACAAAGACGCGAACAAGGGGACACAGGTGGAAACTGAGTACCCACATGAGCCACAGAGACGTTAAAAGGAACTTTTTCAGTGTCAGAGTAGTTAACGGATGGAATACATTAATCAGTGATGTGGTGGAGGCTGATTCCATACACAGTTTCAAATGTAGATATGATAGAGCCCAGTAGGCTCAGGAATCTGTACACCAGTTGATTGACAGTTGAGAGGCGGGACCAAAGAGCCAAAGCTCAACCCCCGCAAGCACAAATAGGTCAGGAGAGTACACTCACACACACACACACACACACACACACACACACACACACACACACACACACACACACACACACACACACACACACGCGCGCGCGCGCGCGCGCACACCCAGGAAGCAGTTCCATAACAGCTAACACCCAGGCACCTATTTATTGTTAGGTAACAGGGGCATTCAGGGTGAAAGAAATTTTATCCATTTGTTTCTGCCTGGTCGGGGAATCGAACCTGGGCCACAGAATTACGAGTACTGCGCGCTGTCCACTTAGCTACCAGACCCCTCTGTGTGTGTGTGTGTGTGTGTGTGTGTGTGTGTGTGTGTGTGTGTGTGTGTGTGTGTGTGTGTGTGTGTGTGTGTGTGTGTGTACATTGTAACTCACTTAACTACCAATCTTCCCTCACCTCCTCCACCCCACTCTGCCCATCACCTTCTCTCCTTCATCCTTGTAATCTTAATGAGGCTGGAGTAATTTATTTTGCGAGATTGAAAATTAGTATGATTTCCCATTTCACGCAAAAAGGTATAGGAGGAAGGGGGAGGCATGGGGCTCCACTCAGACCCGCCTATGATCTTCCCATGACACAGACCAGTCACCCAGCAGTGTTTGGTGAGGCTGCCTCCTAGCTCCTGGCCGCCTGATTTGGACACACTTTCCGTATATATATATATATATATATATATATATATATATATATATATATATATATATATATATATATATATATACTAGAGGGGTACCTGGGGCTATTCAGGTGAATGGTACCACATCTTCATTGCTGTAACTAGTTTACTATACAATCATTACTATGTCTATCTTCACTACAAGCCATTCAGCTTTACTACACACTACCTTCCTTACTGTAACCATCTTCACTACACACAACTTGCAACACTAACCATCTTCACTACACACAACCATCCCCATCATTATAACCATCTTCATTACATACAATTTCCATCTCTAGCCATTATTTCTGTCCGGCCACCGTCGGGTTCTCCAGCTACAATCTTCACTCTCATTCTCCACCTTCCCTATACTTCACCATCTTCCCTCCCCTTCACCATCCTTCCTACATTCCCCACCTTTCCTCTTCCCTCTCCTTCACTAACTTCTTCACCCTTCCCTACACTTACAGACAAAGATTATTATATACAAACACACGCATATTTACTAATACCTTTACGACTAATTATGCGCGAGTATTCGACTCGACTGCCTGAAGCTAGACACAAAATGAATATATATCCATATGAAAAACACACACATACTAACATAACTGAAAATCGTCGTGAAACGCTTTCGCCAGATATATAAACAAAATTGGTGTGTTTGGAGTGGCGGAGGTGAACGGTGAGGGGGGGGGGGGGTGTCGGGGAGGGCGCGTTCCCAAGTAAAGGCCAGTCCAGAGGGCCCGTACAAGCTCTCAACCTCCAGCCACCGCTCAAGTGTACAAGATTAGTTGCCCTTCAGGGAAGAAGGTGCTTTATGCTGCTTGCTGTTGCTGCTGTTGGTGATGCGGCTACTTGCTGCTGCTGCTACTTGCTGCTGCTGCTTGCTGCTGCTACTTGCTGCTGCTACTTGCTGCTGTTGCTTGCTGCTGCTGCTGCTGCTGCTGCTGCTGCTGCTGCTGATGTTCTTGTTACTGCTTGCTGGCTGAGGCCGGCACACGGAAAATGTACATTGAAGCCTATACTCCGTTCTCAGGGAGTAAACAGCGAAGTAATTTTGTTTGAACCGAGTTTACTTCACTTTGAACTGAAGTACATTTGCTGGTTGATACCTGGTTGGTTGATTGATACCTGGTTGATGGGGTTCTGGGAGTTCTTCTACTCCCCAAGCCCGGCCCGAGGCCAGGCTCGACTTGTGAGAGTTTGATCCACCAGGCTGTTGCTTGGAGCGGCCCGCAGAGCCACATACCCAC
This sequence comes from Procambarus virginalis, assembly GCA_020271785.1. NCBI lineage: Eukaryota > Metazoa > Arthropoda > Malacostraca > Decapoda > Cambaridae > Procambarus > Procambarus virginalis. The sequence continues at coordinate 6,329,383 of WNGS01165339.1, forward strand.
CACAGCCCGGCTGATCCGGGACATCTCTTAGGAAACAGTCCAGTTTTCTCTTGAAGATGTCCACGGTTGTTCCGGCAATATTTCTTATAGTCGCTGGGAGGACGTTGAACAACCGCGGACCTCTGATGTTTATACAGTGCTCTCTGATTGTGCCTATGGCACCTCTGCTCTTCACTGGTTCAATCTTGCATTTTCTTCCATATCGTTCACTCCAGTACGTTGTTATTTTACTGTGTAGATTTGGGACCTGGCCCTCCAGTATTTTCCACGTGTATATTATTTGGTATCTCTCTCGTCTCCTTTCTAGAGAGTACATTTGGAGAGCTTTGAGACGATCCCAATAATTTAGGTGTTTTATCTCGTCTATGCGTGCCGTATATGTTCTCTGTATTCCCTCTATTTCAGCAATCTCTCCTGCTCTGAAGGGGGAAGTGAGTACTGAGCAGTATTCGAGACGGGACAACACAAGTGACTTGAAGAGTACAACCATTGTGATGGGATCCCTGGATTTGAAAGTTCTCGTAATCCATCCGATCATTTTTCTGGCTGATGCGATATTTGCTTGGTTATGCTCCCTAAACGTTAGATCGTCGGACATCATTATTCCCAAATCCTTGACATGCTGTTTTTCTACTATGGGAAGATTTGATTGTGTTTTGTACCCTGTATTATGTTTCAGATCCTCATTTTTGCCGTACCTGAGTACCTGAAATTTATCAGGTACTTGCTGGGCGCTGCGTCTGATCTTACAATGACAAATACCTAATCCTACACAGATGCCAGCCCTAAACCACACCACCATACAGGCGTCGATCGCTCTCTCTCTCTCTTTGAGACTTGAAACATTCAATTAAATGATGCATAAATAACAGTCGCCATTTTCATGATACACAAACAATTAAGAGATATCTGTATTTATATCTAACTAGAGGGGATAAGGCTCTGTGACCCAAGCTGACGACAGAGGATAACAAATTCTTGTCTCCCTCCTAGGGAAATCTAAAGTTCCAAAGGAGAGGGTGGATAGAGGAGGAGGAGGAGGGACGTTTATCCCAGCCACATCTACACAAGAGTGAGGTCTCTGGAGCTCTGCAGTCGTCTTAGCTATCACGTGATCACACGTGGTAAAATACTGCAACTGTTGTCGGCATCCACCTTGCCGACAACCTTGCGTTGGTTTCAGGAATCAACGTCCCCGCGGCCTGGTTGATAGTCTGGTTAACCTACCTGTTGGACGCGGCTGCACGCAGCCTGACGTATGAATCACAGCCTGGCTGATCAGTATCCTTTGGAGGTGTTTATCAAGTTCTCTTGAACACTGTGAGGGGTCGGCCAGTTATGCCCCTTATGTGTAGTGGAAGCGTGTTGATCAGTCTCGGGCCTCTGATGTTGATAGAGTTCTCTCTCAGAGTACCTATTGCACCTCTGCTCTTCAACGGGGGTATTCCGCACATCCTGCCATGCTTCCTGGTCTCACTGTGATGTTATTTGTGTGTGCAGTTTGGGACCAGCCCCTCTTAATATTATTCCACGTATAAATTATGTATCTCTCCCGACTGCGCTCTAAAGAATGCAAGTAGTGGCTATGTTCATTAATAATGCCAGAGAATGAACTCTCAAGTTGTCTCCTTGAAGATTGACGACAATAAAGGAAAAGAACACTTCCCTCGGGGACAGTAATCACAACAACTACCCTCTTACCCCAGCCTGACAAACCGTAAGAGGGGGTCGCGCGAAGAATGGCGGGGCAGTAGAAATGACAATGTGGTTTACGTGCATAGAGTAGAGCGACTGTGAAAGCTCTCTCAATATGAGGGGAAACGCGCCCAGCCGGACCACACCGAACAATATCCCTTTGTTATACACCCAGAAAAAGATACATCTTTCACTGTATACCTCTGAGAGGTATAATGGAGGTAGTGCTGGAATATTTCTATGAGAGTGCTTGCGTGCGAGCGAAGGAGAGAGAGAACGATAAAGGATGAACACCAATAACAGTGTTTAAGACGAAAATAGTCGAAAAAACTATCCAAAGCAAATTAAGCATCACTAAGATCACCAGAAAACCACTCACTCAACAACCTGTCCTCTTAAAATAACGTCACTTTTGGCCGTTTGCCAGTATGGCCGAAAGTGGACGTAATTTGAAAAGAAAAAAAAATTAAAATAGATTTGGGATTTTTTTTCACAACAGTAAGTTAAGGGTCCTCTGGTAGGTTAGGTGGGCAGGAAATTCTCATAAAGTTTCAAATTTTTATGAAAAATGCTAATTGAAAGTTTGCTCTCCTAACCTTCCCGAGTAGGCCGGACGATTCAAACAGAAAACGGGACAATACGTCCATTTTGTGAGTCGATTTCATTTCAAATTACGTCCAATTTTGACCATAGCGCGCATAGGAGCGATAAGTGACGCTATTTTTAAAAGGACGGGTTGCCCTCAAAGCTGAGGAGACGCGCTCACCTAAAGATACACCCCCTCCCCCGCCAAAACCACCTGGGGCCAGATCCACGAAACAGTTACGCAAGCCCTTACGAACGTGTACATCTTTCCTCAATCTTTGACGGCTTTGGTTACATTTATTAAGCAGTTTACAAGTATGAAATCTTGCCAATCAACTGTTGTTGTTGGTATAAACAGCCTCCTGGTGCTTCGGAGCTCATTAACTGTTTAATAATTGTAACAAAGCCGCCAAAGATTGAAAAAGATGTACAGGTTCGTAAATGCTTGCGTAATTGCTTCGTGATCTGGCCCCAGGTGACCAAGCAGACCACCCTTGTGGACGCCGCCAACGTCACAGTAAACCAATCCTCTCCTGGAATGCCACAAGATATAAACCGCACTATATCGCTGTCTCCCCCACTCGCTATTACTGTTTACCGACACACTGACTCTCTGGCTTCCCATGGCATGAAGCAAGATTTAATTGGTGATTAATTAACTACATGACTTGACTGAAAGACAAATTTGACTCACTTGCTAGAATGCTTTTACTAAACTGACGCTGATAAACCTGCCTGACTGGTTGATTTATTGACAGAAGATATTGATAGACTTGCACTAATTACTGTTCATCTCTCGTGATTAACTGTTCGATTCAGTAATTCAACGCCACGTGTTGCGAGTGAGAGAGAAGAAGAAAGAAAGAAAGAAAGAAAGAAAGAACCACCCTTGTGGTTCTTTCTCTCTTGTGAAAGAGAGAGACAGAGAGAGACAGAGAGAGAGACAGAGAGAGAGACAGAGAGAGAGACAGAAAGAGAGAGACAGAGAGAGAGAAGAGAGAGAGAGAGAGAGAGAGACAGAAGAGAGAGACAGAGAGAGGAGAGGAGAGACAGAAAGAGAGAGACAGAGAGAGAGAGACAGAGACAGAGACAGAGAGAGACAGAGACAGAGACAGAGACAGAGATATAGAGAGGAAAAGTGAGAGTATGAAGGGAAAGAATGACTGCGTGAGGGTGGTTGGTTGCTGGTTTAGGCTAGGAGAGGGGGAGAGACCATATACATAAAATGACATAAAATACAATAAGATACGGGAGCATTGGGCAGTGTTTAAGTAGAGGTGCTTGACTGAATGAAGCTGCAGCCCCCCCGAGCCCCAGGAGCTGCAGCATTAGTGACCCACGGCCACTGCTCACTCACTACATCTGTGATAAACATGGCACAGCCCGTCATCACCAGTGTGACGAGATAATGCACATAGCCATCAGCACTCAGGAAGCTCGCTACATAGCCACGAGACATCACCGGTAAACAGAGATCGTCATGTACAAACAGAAGTGCCCCCCACCCCCCCATACACACAGATAGTGAGGCCATGTTATCAGGGGTAACCACTAACCAGGGATGATGAGGCGTCAAGAGGGGGGTTATTACAATTAAGCAAACGACACCCCAGGCATGGGCCAGCACAGCTAAGCTCTCTACCCGCACACATCCTTATCCCACTCCTTAATGTGTCAAGATCCACCATGTGCCTCACCACCCGCTAAGTCTGGGAATCAGTGCTAGGCATTGACGCACGCACGCACGCATGCCCATACGTACGCACGCATGTCCATACACACACACCAGCACACACGCGTGTGCGTGTTTCTCGAACATAGATGGGATCGTAAGCAAGGCAAGTGAACTTAGGGAAAGAGCTCAAGAAGTGAACCCGATATAATTGAACTCAAGTAAAGAAAACACTCAGGAATCATGACGAATTTGGTGTTTCCCCAGGACTACACTGTAATAAGAGAGAGAAGGAAACGGAGGAAGCAGAGTGACCCTACTGATGAGAAAGAAATGGAGTTTTCGAGATGGTTATTCCGAGCTGCGAGGGGTTCAGACACTTCATAAAAGGCACAATGACAATGGAGGACCAGTAGCAGTAGCTGGTAGTAGCAGTGATATACAACCCCACCACCAAGTGACAGAAGACCCAAGCAGGAGTATCACAGAAACAACATGGCAGTTAACACTATAACTGAGAGAACAGCCGCTGCTGCCTGTAGAAATCGATACCATCTGATCATCATGGTGGACTTCAATCACTGATAGAACAGACTGGGAAAACAAGGAACCACATAAAGATGACGAAACATGGGAGGGCTGAACTATTGGAAGTGGCGACAAGAAAGTTTTCAAGTCAGCATGCCAGTGGGATCCACAAGAATGAGAGGTAATGATGAACCAGCGAGAGACTACCTAGTCTTCACCCTGAATGACTAACATGACTGAAATCGGTTTTGAAGCCCCCATGGGAATGAGCGATCACAGTATATTGATGTTTGAGTATCTGGTCGAAGTAGGGTTAATGTACTCAAGGAAGGTACCAGAAAACAAAAGGTTGGCATTCCGAAAGGGAAACTATGAGGAGGTAAGAAAATTACTATCAGATATAACATGGGAAGCAGAACTCGGAGGAAGCTGACTGAAGACATATAGACTACATCACACAGAAGTGTAGGAGGCAGTAGACATGTTCGTCCCAGTCCAAAAGGAAAAAAAAGAAATGTAGACAAGAAACCCATGTTTAATCAGAGATGTAAGCTAGCAAAGTAATTAAGTACAAGGTCGCGGAGAAACTACAGAAATAAACAGGACACTAGGGAGCAGAGAAAGATACCAGAATGCCAGGAATGAATACGTCAGGATGAGAAGTAAAAACACAATATGAAATGACAGCAGCAAGGCAAAGACTGAACCTAAATTGTGCACTGTCACACCAGGAGAAAACAACAGTGAAGGAACAGGTATGAAACTGAGGATAGGGTAAACAAATTTACTACAAACGACAAGGAAGTGTGCGAGGAACACGACAAGGAAGTGTGCGAGGAACTCGACAAGTAATTCCAGGAGTTCTTCACAGTAGGGCAAGAGAAGTCCCAAAGAGAGGGAATATCTAACCAAACACCACTATATGAGGTTGTGATTACCAGTGAGGGAGGTGAGTAAGCATCTGCTAGAGTTGGATGTGATAAAGGCTTTAGACCCAGACGAAATCTCACAATGGATACTGAAGGAAGGCGCAGAGGCACTGNGGGGAAGAGTGTCGTGGGACGGCCGCCAGGGACGCTCTGGGGGTTCCCTAATTAACCACAATGAGCTTCCACAGCTATAATGTACAAGAGTGAAATTATTTTTAGTTACAAAATTATGTAAAATAATAAATATATATATCATTACTGGAGCCAATAGTTGGGAGTCTAGCCCAACCCATCCATCACCGTCAACACCCACGCCTGTGTACCTTACCCCCCCCCCACCCACCCACATACACACTCCAACAATAGAACGATTCGTAATAAACTGAACGTTTTGTGATATTCTCATATATATATATAATATATATATATATATATATATATATATATAATATATATATATATATATATAAAATCATTTATTTTACCGTCAATGTTTTAAGGATAAATTATAAGGTTACAGAAATTGTGCTTTGTGTATAATTGCATAGGTAAATTTGAAACAATCATATTGACAACATATTAAAGCCAATATGCTGGAAAACACAAACGTGTGAGGTTGTCGTAGGCAAAACAAGAGGAGACAAGTGGCCGAGCGAGATAGGGACAATACTTCTCGCACGATGGCACACAACTCTATAGACCAGAGACCTGTCAGTGACCAAATTCATCAACCTCATCAGGGAAAGGCAGCTTAAAACGTTAACATTACAAGTTATTAAATGAATAATAACTATTGTTCCATAATTATAAAACCTTTGATAACTGCTGCTTTATACATATTACAACTACGGATGTATTTTGTCTTCCCAACGAACACAGAGAAGACTATAATTACACAAGCAAGAGCGGTGATGGGCACCGGTGATGGTCACTCACCCGTGGTGACATGACACGTAGCCTCGGCAACCGTGGAAGGGTTTTCCAGCACCTGGCCTGAGTTACACCTCCAAACACCCACTCCCACACACATGGCCTACTCCAAACGTGTCAATGACTGGCCACAACACCTGAGCCTGGTGTGTGACTTACAGCCCTGACACAAAGCTTGTGGTGGGAGTTGTCATGTTGCCAGCCGCTGTGCCCCTGTAGCGTATCGTCACTGTAGACGTGTAATAGTGACACTAATTTGTTAATTACATTATCACATATGTTCAGGTAACATTATAAGTGATATTATCGAATATGATGCATATACATGTTCTTAATTATACAATTTTAATTAAGTTTCCTATTAATGTTTCAAAAGCTTGGCAACGGGCAGACGTACAGAAAGACAGGAGCTAATGACGTGGCGCAGTGAAAGTTGCGCAAGTCATTTATTCAGTCGGGTTATAACTAGTACTGGATGGGGGACTCTACGGTCACCCATCTACGCCAATGACAAGGCAAACCTAGAATAGCCCAACAAGCCTGAGCCCTGTTGAACACACTGGTATACTGTATACCATCTTGAGAGGAATATACCCCTCGACAACATCCAGTGACAACCTGGCCTTTGCTGCCACCTCCCACAGTCATCACTACCCGCCAATGTCAGTCATCGTCGCTTCAGGCTCTGCTCGTCCAGGTGCTGGCCGACCCCGAAGATGGGGGTCATCAATGTTTACGTACTCTGTATTCAAATTAGTATTTTCTCACATACACATTATATAATATATTAAAATTTGTTGTATAGTTAAGTGTAGCTTAGGTTATGTTATGTTGGCAATTACTGGTATTTGTGCTACGTGAGTGATGTACAGAGCTGTGATTCGAACAGAACATCAGCGAAGTACTGTTCGAGAAATGTTCGATCATCATCAATTATGATTCGATGTAAAGTTTGTTTTAATCATGAGCAGGTTTGTCGGCAGGATTAACGAGCATCTGGAAATTGTGTACGAGGCTGAGTCGCTGAAGTCAATCAGGAGTGCTCAAGTGTTGCGGTGAGGCCAACCTGTGAACCCCAAACACTCCCGGTACAATTATTACCCCAGCATCCACGGCTTCTGATTAATGGTGGGCTGTAAACATGTCACTTGAGTGGAGTGGGTTAAGCTTGCCTAGTGCCTCTCCAAGAATGTCAATTTACTATGGCAGTGTTAATACGGTTGTATTTATGGGATTGGGTGGGGCGGGTGACCAATAGTGACGCCCCGCCATCTACCCTCACTTCTCCTATGCAAAATCAAGATAAAAAACCACATCTAGTATCGGGCCCCTGCGAAAGGTAGATGGAACTTTCCCCGATGACAACAAAGAAATGAGCGAGTTACTGAGGAAGCAGTATGACTGTTTTCAGCGAGCCACTAAACACACTATAGATTGATAACCCAAATGAATTTTTCATGGATATGATACCAACATCATCAAATCATATAATAGACGTCACCCTATCCTCACTGGATTTTGAAGAAGCCATAAACAGTATGCCTATACACTCTGCACCAGGCCCTGGCTCTTGGAACTCCATATTCATCAAGAACTGTAAAAAAGCACTATCACAGGCCCTTCACATTCTGTGGAGACAAAGCCTAGATACTGGCGTTATCCCTGACATACTTAAAACAGCAGAGATAGCACCACTCCATGAAGGAGGAAATAAGGCAGAGGCAAAAAATTACAGACCGATAGCACTAACATCGCACATCATAAAAATCTTTGAGTGCTAAGTAAGATCACAAAATACATGGAATCACAACTTCTCCATAACTCCGGACAACATGGTTTCAGAACAGGGCGCTCTTGCCTGTCACAGTTGCTGGACCACTATGACATGGCACTAGATGAAATAGAAGACAAACAAAACGCTGATGTAATTTACACAGATTTCGCAAAAGCCTTCGACAAATGTGACCATGGTGTTATTGCACATAAAATGCGTTCAAAAGGAATTACCGGAAAAATAGGCAGATATATCTACAATTTCCTGACTAATAGAACCCAATGTGTAATTATAAAAAAAAAAAAATCCGGTCCATCAACCGTGAAGAGCTCAGTCCCCCAGAGTACTGTACTGGCTCCAGTACTTTTTTTCATCCTCACATCGGACATAGACAAGAACACAACCTATAGTACTGTATCATCCTTTGCAGATGACACTAGGATCTTCATGAGAGTAGACAACATAGAGAACACGGCAAACCTCCAATCAGATGTTAATCAGGTCTTTCTATGGGCTACAGAAAATAATATGGTGTTTAACGAAGATAAATTCCAGCTCATGCGCTATGGGAAATATGAATATAAAAACGGAAACCACGTACAAAAATCGGTTAAATCAGAAAGAAAAGGCAATGTAAAGGATCTGGGTGTACTCATGTCGGAAGACCTTACCTTTAAAGAACACAATAAAGTAGCCGTCATAACTGCAAGGAAGATGTCAAGTTGGATAACAAGAACTTTTCACACTAGAGATGCTATACCGATGATGATACTCTTTCAAGACGCTAGTGCTCTCTAGAGTGGAGTACTGCTGCACAATGACAGCCCCTTTCAAAACTGGAGAAATTGCTGACCTGGAGAGCGTGCAGAGATCCTTTACTGCTAGAATCCACTCAGTAAAACATCTAAACTACTGGGACCGACTAAAGAGCCTAAATCTGTACTCCCTTGAGCGCAGGCGGGAGAGATACATAATACTTTACACGAGGAAAATAGTAGAGGGGCTGGTCCCAAACCTGCACACAGAAATAACATCACATGAGACCAGAAGGCATGGCAGGATGTGCAGAATACTCCTGTTGAAAAGCAGAGGTGCAACAGGTACTCTGAGAGAAAACTCTATCAATATCAGAGGCCCGAGACTGTTCAACACGCTTCCACTACACATATGGGACATAACTGGCCGATCTCTCACAGTGTTCAAGAGAGAACTGGATAAGCACCTCCAAAGGATACCTGATCAACCAGGCTGTGATTCGTACGTGAGGCTGAGAGCAGCCGCGTCCAACAGCCTGGTTGACAAGTCCAGCAACGAGGAGGCCTGGTAGACGACCGGGCCGCGGGGACGCTAAGCCCCGGAAGCACCTCAAGGTAACCTCACTACCAAACTCCCGCCTCAACCTGCACAGCAAAGTATCGCCAGAGGCCAACCTCCACGGATTAGCGAACGTAAGGTACTAGTTTGGATGGACATTGGAGGTGTGGTGAGAGAGTGGAGAGAGAGAGAGAGAGAGAGGTGTGGAGCTTTAAGGAGACCTGCATAAGGAGAGGGACCCGGGCTCACCATAGCCCGTGATACATGGAAATTTTGTTCCGGGTAGCTCAATCTATATATAAAAAAAAAAAAAAAAAAAAAAAAACACAAGGAGAAGGGAGCACGAGCAGTCTGAGCCCTTCACGACACCCCCCCCCTCCCCCTTAACATCCATCCCACACGGAATCTTAACTTATCCAAAACTACGATATGTGTCTTTTACGCGCGGCATAAGAGTTAACAGAAACATAAGGTAAAGTAAGGCAATCATGGGGAGAAAGCGCTAAGCCAGTAAGACTAGCACTTGGAAGAACATATGAGGACAAGGATCTGGGATAGGACGGAGGGAAGGAACGGTTACCCAATCATGTGGACAATCGGGATTAAACTCAGACCTGCAAGAAGCGAGGCCTCCACTGTACCAACCAACCCAAGTGGTTGGCTTACAGAAGCATAATTTCCATTAATCTTGGTAACATGGTAAGCTTTCATTAGAGCCTACGGCTTTTCAACACCCCCTCAAAGGCCTTAATAAAAGGGGTATAACCAGAGATATGTGCTCAAGAGAGAAGTGAACCACCTCAGGGAACCTGATATAATGGGCTGTGGTTTCTAGGTCGGACAGCGAGTTAAGGTGACCCATAAATTGGTCCATTACACCATCACCCCGAAGTCGTTCACAGACCGAACAACAGGGAGATGCTCTCACAGGCTCTAGATCCCTAACACAACCTCTAGACACAGCCACAACAACCTCTAGACACAACAATTCAATTCAAAGTTCGAATTCAAAAGCCTTCTTTATACGGGCAAACAGAGATCTTTTGGAGAAACGTTAATTATGCAGGAAAATAGGCCTGTTATGCAGTTGACAAACTTTGTGATCTCCAACAGCAGGGTCTCGGCAACTTCGAGATAAACTTGATAATCCATCTCCTTGACGAGGTCTTATACCCCGGCACAGTCTGGCAGAACGTAAGGTATAAGGGGAAGAAGCACTAAGTTCTTGTCACCAAGTTGTTTTAGATTCAGCTACTCAGAACAAAAAGTTCGAAGTAGCACGGGCTATAGTGATCCCGTAGTGGACTTATCCGGCACAGGAGCGAGGCTGTGTGAGCACTAATCCTGTCCATTAATAAACTTGAAAAGGACATAAGGATTAGAATCTGAACGGGGAGGGGGAGGAATGATTCCCAACCACTTGGATGGTCGGGGATTGAACGCCCACCTGCACGAAGCGAGGCCGCCGTTCTACCGTCCGGTCGAAGTGGTTGGGTAGCCGGCTATGACAACTGATTTGTAGACCTCTTGAATGTTGAAGAAATGGAGCAGGTAGGTTTGTGTCCCGAGGTAAATGTTGCCACCCTCATCTGAGAGAGCGCCCCATTCCCCCTCTCCAGTGCTTTCCTTACGACGTAAGGAAATACGTACTTACGTACTTCCCGGTTTAGTTCTCCTCTTCAATACATTTTGCTTACCTGGGTTGCTATTTACGTGCCGTCTCATGTACTCTTAATCAGGTTTGCCTCTGCGGTTGATGTATTGATGCGGGAATGGGGATTAGGTTATCTTTTTACGCTAATTATTTATTAGTGTGATGACAAATGAGGATTGCGACTGGCCACCACTTGCTGCTGGCACAGTTAGACGAACACTGACAAACTAAAGCAGACTGTGCCATACAT
>WNGS01165339.1:6350097-6363857 GCA_020271785.1 Procambarus virginalis
ACACCTACCTTTTATGGGGGGTAACCTATGAGGGGACACACCTATGAGGGGAATTTAACCTACACTTCGCTGGACAGAAGAGTTAGGGGGGACATGATCACCACATTTAAGATCTCTGAACGGGAATTGATGGAGTAGATAAAGACAGGCTATTTAACACAAGGAGCACACGCACAAGGGGCGCACCACAGGGGAAACAGTGAGTGAACATACCAAATAAGAGCCACAAAGAATTAGAAAGAACTTTTTTAGTGTCAGAGTGGTTGACAAATGGATGCATTAGGAAGTAATGTGGTGCGAGGCTGACTCCCATACACAGTTTCAATGTGTAAGATATGATAGAGCCTAATAGGCTCAGGAATAGACTTTTTTTTTAACCCCCCCGCAAGCACAAATAGGTGAGTGTACACCACACAGGAAGCGCTCCGTAACTAGCTGACTAACTCACAGGTACCTATTTACTGCTAGGTAACAGGGGGCCGCATCAGGGTGAGCGAAACTTTGGCCAGTTTGTTTCTGCCGGGTCCGGAATCGAACCCGTGCCACAGAATTAAGAGTTCTGCGCGCTGTTCCACTCAGCTATCAGGACACCCATTGTGTGTGTGTGTGTGTGGATCAGTCGTGGTGTTTTGCCAGGCCAGCCTGGGCCTCCCTTCAGGTGGTGGAGACGGTGTACGCGTGTGATCCCGCGCCTGGTGCCAAACCAGATGTGCTGGAGGCGGAGGCCGCTGCTTTAAAGCTGATCTGCGCAGCCCCCACTTGCACTCTCCTCCAGTGTACATTATTGTGTGGCGGGGCACGCTACCTCCCGCCGTCACGGTGCCCGGGGCTACCTCCCGCCGTCACGGTCACAGGTAGTCCGGGCTTCCTCCCAGGGTAACGGTACCCGCGGGCCTCCTCCCAGGGTGATGGGTGACCCTGGGAGTCATTCCTTCGAGAGCGGGTGACGGAACATGTACATTCATCCCAGAGCGGGTGACGGTATGTTACGGCCACTTAGGACCAGTAACCAGGTTCTTGATGTTAATAACCTCTTAGTGTAGCTGACCCAAAGTCGGTAGTAGGCTTTCAAAGACTGGCAGTATAGTGCAATAAAGATAGAAGAGGCGGATAAACAGTACACGATTCCCTTCACCACTAATATATATATATATATATATATATATATATATATATATATATATATATATATATTAATATATTATATTAATATATTTATATATATATATATATTAATATATATAATATAATATAATATATATATATATATATATATATAATATATATATATATATATTAATATATATATTATATATATATATTATATATATATATTAATATATATATATATATATATTATATATATATATATATATATATATATATATATATATATATTATATATTAAGGAGATCCGTCACCTGCAGCCACCTGCCACAGGTAACGGTAACCCAACCTGATCCTGGCAACCACTGTGTCGCACAGTCTGGTGGACGTTTTGTGCTGCCCATAGATATAGGTTTCAGATCTGAACAAATCATAGTTTGTATACTAGTGCTTTCAGGTCGTTGGGAGTCGAAATTTCTTTCCTATCAGACCTGAGTGTTTGGACCATATAGTTTTGACAGAAGAGATGGGGATACCTAGATCTAATTCAAAATCATCTTTGTTACACGCTAATTTGGCTGCAATGTCTGTCTCATTATGATGGGTTATATTTATATGTGATAGTATCCATACAAAGGACATTCGAGACCCTTTACTCTGTGCAGCGATTAGATCATTTATAATTGGGAGTATGAGGTTCTTGCTGTCGATCTTCCAGAAGTTTTCGATGGCTTGAAGAGCAGACTTTGAATCACAAAATATTATTCCTCCTCCAATGTTTTTTAATCTACTGGTAGCTAGTTGTAATGCTGCTAGTTCTGCTTGTGTGCAGGTCAGCCAGTTTAACCTGACACTGACAGTCTTGTGCAAATATTATTTCTATAAAACCTACATTCTGCTGCAGTCCGTCCAATAGAAGATTGGACTGAGCTGTCGGTGTAGACACAGTGCTCGTGAGATCTTATATTTTCGATGGAGGAGGAGGCAATTGTTTCAAGTGTGACAGCTTTAAGAAGAGCAAGATTCTCATTATCTTTCTTGGTGACAGGTGTGTATGATACTTGAATGATGGGGTACAGATAAAGAGGAATATCAGAGACAGGTAGATTGCACTTAATATGAATGTTGAGTTTAAAGAGATTGTAGGCATTTTTGCTCAGCCATTTATCATAAAAGGAGTGAGTTGGTATGTCGGCACCAGTCAATAGGGTGTTAACAGCACTAAATAATTGATCTCTGAGCAATGCAGGAGACGTAGGGTCTCTCATGACTATGAGGCAAAAGATAGTGTTGACTTGCATGATTCTCTCTAGTGTGCTTCTCTCACACCCCCGTGTGAGAGGTGCCAACACCCCCGTGTGAGAGGTGCCAACACCCCCGTGTGAGAGGTGCCACACCCCCGTGTGAGAGGTGCCAACACCCCCGTGTGAGAGGTGCCAACACCCCCGTGTGAGAGGTGCCAACACCCCCGTGTGAGAGGTGCCAACACCCCCGTGTGAGAGGTGCCAACACCCCCGTGTGAGAGGTGCCAGCACCCCCGTGTGAGAGGTGCCAGCACCCCCGTGTGAGAGGTGCCAACACCCCCGTGTGAGAGGTGCCAACACCCCCGTGTGAGAGGTGCCAACACCCCCGTGTGAGAGGTGCCAACACCCCCGTGTGAGAGGTGCCAGCACCCCCGTGTGAGAGGTGCCAACACCCCCGTGTGAGAGGTGCCAACACCCCCGTGTGAGAGGTGCCAACACCCCCGTGTGAGAGGTGCCAACACCCCCGTGTGAGAGGTGCCAACACCCCCGTGTGAGAGGTGCCAACACCCCCGTTTGAGAGGTGCCAACACCCCCGTGTGAGAGGTGCCAACACCCCCGTGTGAGAGGTACCAACACCCCCGTGTGAGAGGTGCCAACACCCCCGTGTGAGAGGTGCCAACACCCCCGTGTGAGAGGTGCCAACACCCCCGTGTGAGAGGTGCCAACACCCCCGTGTGAGAGGTGCCAACACCCCCGTGTGAGAGGTGCCAACACCCCCGTGTGAGGTGCCAACACCCCCGTGTGAGAGGTGCCAACACCCCCGTGTGAGAGGTGCCAACACCCCCGTGTGAGAGGTGCCAACACCCCCGTGTGAGAGGTGCCAACACCCCCGTGTGAGAGGTGCCAACACCCCCGTGTGAGAGGTGCCAACACCCCCGTGTGAGAGGTGCCAGCACCCCCGTGTGAGAGGTGCCAACACCCCGTGTGAGAGGTGCCAACACCCCCGTGTGAGAAGTGCCAGTACCCCAATCAGGTAAGGGTGGTGGTGGGTTCGCAGAGGACTCCGAGCTAACCCACCACCGCCAAAGTCTACCCATCCCCTTTAATTTAGTGCTCCATATCCAAAGGTGTGGTCGGTGGTGGGCTGGTCTCTCACCGATCTACCCGACCTCCAACCTCAAGATGGCTGCAACGCCAATCCTCATACACTCAACCGTCTCGATTTTTGACATGTTGAAGCGCAAGGTTTCGAAGGACTAAGCCGTATAGGGACTAAACAGCTCAGACCGAGGGACCAACCAACTTAGGCTTAGGGATTTATAACAGCTGAGGTTGAGGGACCCAACTGCTGAGGGACGCAACAGCCGAGGCCAAGGGATCCAAAAGCCGAGTAACCCAATGCCCGAGGATCTCAACAGGAGAAGAACCCAAGAGCTGAGGAATCCAACATTTGAGGGGGTTGAATTACATTATTAGATTTATATATATATATATATATATATATATATATATATATATATATATATATATATATATATATATAAAATAATAAATGTAATGTATATGGACATAAATATATATGGAAATTTAGGTGTTAGTAACAATGATCACTGGTGGTGAATAAACATTCATCTAATCTTTGGGTTAAGTTTACAATGTGGGGTCGACATGGCCAGTGTCCCAAGAGGAGCAAACGGCTCCTTCCTAGAGGATGACACACACTTACCTCCTGCCTTCTAAAAGGGCTTTTGGGAGGCAGGAGGTAGACAACAAATGTTGGGAAAGGTACCCGTGACCCGCGGAGGAGTCACGCCGGAGAGAGAGAGGGCGATGGCGGGTGTCGGAGGAGCCCGAGACGGGAAGAGTTCGGGCGGGTGACGGGAAGCGAAGCAGTAACGATCAGGATGAGGAAGGTGAGCTGTGCTTCCACCCGCCGAGGGTAGCACACGACTTGTGCGCCACTTATCTCCTTCCCTGCCTCCTGCTGGACACGCCAAGGGCTGAGGCCCCCCCCCCCCCCACAGGCTGAAAGAACCACGTTGAGTTCCTGATCCCTTAACCTCCCTCGTCTTCTTTTCTTTTCCCATCTCCCTCCGCCATTGTCCTACCTTCCCTCTCCTGCTGCCCTCTCTCCCTTCAACACCACTTCCCCTCACCCCTCTCTTTTTTCCTTCCCTCCACCGTTGCCCTCCCTCTTCCCTTCTCTCCACCGTTGCCTTCCGTTCCCCTCCCTCCCTTCCATCTCCGCCGCTGCCCTCCCCATCCCTTCCCTCCACCGTTGTAAACTGACACCATCACAAAGTTAACCACGAATGTGCTTGTGAAACACGCAGTCCCCCACTAACCAGCCCTTCGCGGTCAACCCTTTTTAAACTTGGTGGAGTTGAGCCAGAGCCGACACCAGATAGTGAGGGTCTCAGCCCAGCCAGCCCCAGCCCGCACTCCTACAGTTAGAAACAATCTTTACAAAATCATGAGAAATTTGTAAAAGTTTCACTGCAATTGAATTATGACACTGTAAGAACCAGGTAAGAATTTATAACATCAATGGTGGCTGTACACCGGCGTAATGAGTAGCAACCATGCTAGCTTAGGCGGATGTGCGTACAATGTGCACATTTATGGTACAGTGAAAGTGTACAAACATGGCTGGACGTCACACTGTGAAAGCGGGCCGAGTTTGGCTGAAATATTGGCTACAGTCCGGCCAGCAAACCTGACCACTCACAGCATCAGTGACGCTAACCAATAAACTGGCCTCATACCAAAATATAACTAACTGCTCGGCAAACTGATACATTTTCCTTAACATCATGTAACCTCTGATTTCCAAATGCCTGAGAAAATATACAAGTTTAATAGGATGAATCAATTATGAAGCGTGACAGCCACAATAACGAGGTTGAAAACAAATAACCCATACATTTTCTCCCTTAAAGAGAATGAACATTTGATTATGGATGACGAACGAACGGATGGCTGGCTGGCTGGATGAACTGGAGTGGGACGAAGTGTGTGAGCGGATGAGCAGATGGGGCGAGCCTGTAGGGTTGGAACGGGGGATTCCCCACACAACACCCACTACAATCTACTTGTACACATTAGGTGCGCAATACTTGAAATCTTTATGAATATAAATATTTACGTAAGAATTTGAGGGTGTCCTGGACCAAAGTGGAGGTAAGGGCAGAGTGGTGCAGAGGGAGGCACGCACAATGGGTAGTTAATCCCTGATGTTGGTGTTGGGGTCCCCAGCGCGGGCAGCGACACTTACCATCACACAACACACGCCACAACTTACCTGCAAAATAAAAGTCTTAGTTACTTTTAATTCAGTACACAACACATACATCAATAAAATATATTTAAAGTGTTAATTAAGTGGACCGTTAACGTAGGTGGTGGTATGGTAAGCTGGCGTGACCCTAACACCTCACTCATCACTATTATATACTAAATCAAATCGCATCAAAATAAAAACAGTAACATTCAATCGTGTTTGTATATGATAAAATATATGGAAAGAGGAGTGACGTCATTTCCAGTCAAATCTACTCTCAAGTTGATGTTTTTGAACATCGCTGTCAGCACTCGCTGCTGTGTTCAAATGTCTCCCCTTGACACTATCAAAGCCGTACGTCAAGACGGTACCGTCCAAACCTAAGGCTTAACTCCTCTCTGCCTCTCACGGTTCCCGAACCTCAGACACCCGCCTTCATCAAGACTCTATATTATCAATGGTCATATTATGAATGATAAGCTCGCCCATGATGAAGAGACTCGAGACAGGCTCCGAGAGTCAACCTGTCACTCTCACACCACGTGAACCACGTACCACGTGTTATAAGAAGAGTACTAGACAAGTTGCTGAGTACAGTTCTTACAAAACAAAGCCAACATTATCGAGGCCCATGGTGAAGGCTAAGCTTGGGTTCTTGTAGAAGCCCTTGAGACATACTAGAGGAAAAGTCGAGGAACTCGACATTACATCCAACTAGCAAGAAGCTCCTCCAGAGAACACGTCCACCCAGCTATTTGTCACGTGAAAGACCACACTGTCAGCCCCAGGTATCACCATCCTCTTCCATGTATCTCACGAGTTTAACTTACCAATATCAGGAGGGTGTGGAGTGAGAGGGCGGCGAGAGGGCGTGCCGGAGTCAGAGAGGAAATACAATGATTGGAAGAAGGGTAGGTGCCCTTCAGGTTTAAGGATGGTCACCACTCGGGCGCTCCCATCCCCTCAGTGACACCCGCTCACACGCCTCTCACCCGGCCACACTGTCAATTGTCAACTCCTGCACCTACCAGCCCTCTTAACACCAGGGCGGTGGTGGCTCTCACAATTCTTGATGGGGAGGGGAAGCACACGCACCCCACCCTAGGGCACAAATACCACACGGGGGAGGCCAAGCGGGTGCGAGAGATGGGAGGGTTAACAGGTGGAAGAGATGGGAGGGCTAACGGGTGGGAGAGAGAGGAGGGATAGAGGTAGAGATAAGGCATGAATGGAGGGGATTGTTGATAGATAATTTCTCCAGCGCAATAACAAGGGAATCACTGGCACCTTAGGAAAAAAATTCCTCCTAGTTTCGTGTTAAGTGTCACATTGATTGTGGCGTGGGCCTCCGTGGTGAGGGAGCGTCTTATCCCTGCCCAGCACGGAACACACTGGTTATCTTGCACACTGTAGTCACAAGAATGTCTTCACGGAACGCTCTCAGCTATCTAAGGGTTGTCGAAGCACGGACCATCGCCCAACCCACTACACTCCAACGGGAAAGTGGCGCTGTTTGTCCAAGTTAAGGGGGAAGGAGTTCCATGCGAAGCTGTGTGTGTGAATGTATGTATGTGTGTGTAAGTGGAGGAATGGGATGAAAGTGAGGCAATGAGGAGTAAGAAGAGGAAAGAGGTGAAATATGAGTCAATATTGAAGATGGAGAAAGCATGGACTGACATGACGGGACATGAACGAGGCGAGAAGGAAGAAGTTCTTGCGAGCAAAAGGTTAAAGTGTGAAGAGGCAGAGTACTGGCGCATCAGGGGTAGCCAGCGTGGGACTCCCAGCCACATGCTCTCACCAAATATAAGATAACAACACCCACACATTGGACAGATTGGATAAACATTGTTGAACGTGATAAAAAAAACAGTTCGATAGACAAGGAGTACACCTTTCCACCCTACCATTTCCCTCGTCCACCCCACCCATTCCCCTCTCGCAACTCCCCTATCGCCCCACCCCTTGCCTCCCCTGTCAGGCCCTTTTCCCTTTCATAAAACATATTATTAGGGAGGAATAAAACTATTATATATGAGTCTTAAGATATTTTTATTATTACATAATATACATCTGCATTTGTGCAGTCCGTCCAGTAGGAGATTGGACTGAGCTGTCGGTGTAGACACAATGCTCGTGAGATTTTATATTTTCGAAGGAGGAGGCAATTGTTTCAAGTGTGACAGCTTTGAGAAGAGTAAGATTCTCATTACCTTCCTTGGTGATGGGTGTATATGATACTTGAATGGTGGGGAACAGATAAAGAGGAATATCGGAGACAGGTACCTGGTTGATAGGGTTCTGGGAGTTCTACTCCCCAAGCCCGGCCCGAGGCCAAGCCTGACGTGTGAGAGTTTGGTCCACCAGGCTGTTGTTTGCAGCGGCCCGCAGGCCCACATATCGACCACAGCCCGGTTGGTCCGGCACTCCTTGGAGAAAATTATCTAGTTTTCTCTTGAAGATGTCCACAGTTATTCTGGCAGTATTTCTCATGCTCGCTGGGAGGGTGTTGAACAACCGCGGACCTCTGATGTTTATACAGTGTTCTCTGATTGTGCCTATGGCACCTCTGCTCTTCACTGGTTCTATTCTGCATTTCTTCCATATCGTTCACTCCAGTACGTTGTTATTTTACTGTGTAGATTTGGTACTTGACCCTCCAGTATCTCCATGTGTATATTATTTGATATCTCTCTCGTCTTCTTTCGAGTGAGATTGATTTTTCTAAGTAGATTGCACTTAAAGAGAATGCTGAGTTTGATGAGATTGTAGGCATTTTTTTATCAGTCATTTATCATAAAAGGAGTGAGTTGGTATGTTGGCACCAGTCAATAGGGTGTTAACAGCACTAAATAATTTGTCCCTGAGCAATGCAGATGTATTGTCTCTCATGACTTTAAGGCAAAAGGTCGTTTTGACTTGCCTGACTCTCTCTAGTATGGTTGGAAGCTTCAGTTCATCCCTCATGTTGATGATTCTTGTGCATCTTGGGGCACCAAGAATTATCCTCATGGCTTCATTCTGTAGTACTTCAAGTTTGTCCAACACAGAGGCGGGGAAGTTAATTAGGTGCAAAGCATAATAATCACCTAGAGATCTAACATAATATAGCTAAAGTATTTTTTTTATTAATACATGAGGTACATCTGCATTTGTGCAGCTACCCTAGACTATATGAAGTGGAGTACAGTGTGTCAAAAAAGCTAACTAGGTGATGCTAAAAAAATCCCCATCACACAGGATGGTTAGTCATACAGAGGCATGTGATAGGCAGTCTGCACTGGCAGACTCTGGATGCATCTTTAGGATATCAACAACACAAGAGGTAGACCGACGGTCTCGCTTCATGCAGGTCGGCGTTC
Organism: Procambarus virginalis; assembly: GCA_020271785.1. NCBI lineage: Eukaryota > Metazoa > Arthropoda > Malacostraca > Decapoda > Cambaridae > Procambarus > Procambarus virginalis. The sequence continues at coordinate 6,359,091 of WNGS01165339.1, forward strand.
AATCTCCGACTGTCCAAGTGGTTGGGCACCGTTCCTTTCCCCCGTTCCATCCCAAATCCTTATCCTGATCTCTTCCAAGTGCTATATAGATGTAATGGCTTGGTGCTTTCCCTCCTAACATTTTCTTCCTTCCTTCCAGACACGAGGCTGCCCTACCAAGCCTGCAGGATCGTGCTCTGCTCGCTTAAATTTATTGGACACTTCTAGGAATGCAATCTTAGGAGCAAGACGGCGGGACCTAGCAGGCGTCCTTAACCCACGGACCACGATGGGCTTTTAAAGTTACACAACCTGTAGTCCACCAGAACCCACTACGAACTTTGAAGCATCGAACTGGTACCAAATGTAATGTTTACATGTAATCGGCACACTCTGGTGTGGGTAATGGTGTCCACTGTCACTCTCTCCCCCACCTTTCAACACTTATACTACAGGTGCACTGGTTCTTGAACCTATTGAGCTCTATCATATCTACAGTTGAAACTATGTATGGAGTCAGCCTCCACCACATCACTTCCAAATGCATTCCATTTGTTAACTATTCTGACACTGAGCAAATTCTTACGTCTCCTTGGATTATTTGGGTACATAGTTTTCACCTGTGTCCTTTCGTGGGAGGAACACTTGTCTTAACCAGTCTGTGCTTATCAACCCTAACAAGTCACAAGAATTTTGTATGTAATGATCATGTCTCGCCTAACTCTTATGTCTTTCAGCGACTTAATATTAAACTCATGTAACCTATCCTCGTAACTCATACTTCATAGTTCTGCAAGTAAGCTGGTGGCATACCTCTGAACCTTCTCTAAATTCGTCTTGTGCTTAACTGGTATGGAACACACGCCGGACCCACATACTCCAGGATTGATCTGACGTACGTGTGAAAATCCCTAACCCAGATTTCTAAAGGAAATTGTGTGTGTGTGTGTGTGTGTGTGTGTGTGTGTGTGTGTGTGTGTGTGTGTGTGTGTGTGTGTGTGTGTGTGTGTGTTTAATCCATATATATATATATATATATAATATATATATATATATATATATATATATATATATATATATATATATATATATATATATATATATATATATATATATATATATATATATATATATATATATATATATATATATATATATATATATAATCCGGCGTCGGAGGCGTCGAGGAAATCTACAGCCTCTAGGAAGCGAACTTTTTCTTGTGTCCTCTTAATGTTCATTTTTTGTATAAAATCAGATATGTAACTGTATAACCTTGCATAATAAAGTGTACACCATAAAAAGGGGGGGGGGGTAGGAGAAGCGAACACTCATACATATTCAGAGTTAAATAGCAAGTTTCTCTGAATGCTCTGTGTTCCCTTCTTTGAGGCTGTGGGTCCCTATAATTGCACCAGGGGTGGTACCCCCATATTATATATATACACATTATATATATATATATATATATATATATATATATATATATATATATATATATATATATATATATAAAAAAAAATATATATGTCGTACCTAGTAGCCCGAATTCACTTCTCGGCCTATTATGCATGGCCCGATTTGCCTAATAGGCCGAGTGAATTTTTTATTTTCAATACATTGTTTCCAATTAGTTTATTTTAAATATTATTATTATATGTTAAGAACATGAATTACTGACTTAGTTATATTAGTTTAGGTTAGGTAAAGCTAGGTTAGGTAGGGTTGGTTAGGTTAGGTAAAGCTAGGTTAGGTAGGGTTGGTTAGGTTAGGTAGGTAGGGTTGGTTAGGTTAGGTAAAGCTAGGTTAGGTAGGGTTGCTTAGGTTAGGTAGGTAGGGTTGGTTAGGTTAGGTAAAGCTAAGCTAGGTTAGGTTAGGTAGGGTGGTTAGGTTCGGTTATATATCTACGCTAGTCTTAACTCCAATGAAAAGAACTTAACTCATACTAAATGAAATGAATAGATTTATCATTTCATAAGAAAATTTTTTAAAATATATAAATTCAGGAAACTTGGCTTATTAGGCAAATCGGGATTTGCATGGTAGGCTCAGAAGTGCATTCTGGCTACTAGGTACAACATTATATATATATATATATATATATATATATATATATATATATATATATATATATATATATATATATATATATATATATATCGACTCACCATGATATGAAAATACCCGTTAAAAACGCAACGAAAATATTTGAAAAGATTGAAATTAATTAAATGCTTGACGCTGGCGAAAATGCGCCTCTCAACTTATTTTTGATGAGTAACCCTTTATTACAGTGAATACCTTCTTGACAGGGAGAGTATGAGGAAAATAAGAAGGATTGTGATATATATGAGGAAGATTGTGAGTATGATGGTGAGTATCAGGATTTTGTGGTGTCAGGAAAATTATGAGTATGAAAGAGGAGTGAAAATAAGACAATCTTATTCACTCTCAGACGCCAGCTTTGACCACAGCTGCCTCTCACTGACTTAGTGAAATGTGAGTGGCATTCTCCGTAGACCTTAACGCTACAATTATTTCCTTTTCAATGTAACAAGTTTGAAGTTGACTTAGATCTAGGTATCCCCATCTCTGCTGTCAAAACTGTATTGATCCAAACATTCAGATCTGATAGGAAAGAACTTACTGACTCCCAACGACCTGAAAGTACTAGTATAAAAAGCTACGATTTGTTCAGATCTGAAACCTACATCTATGGGCAGCACAAAACGTCCACTAGACTGTGCGACACAGTGGTTGCAAGGATCAGGTTGGGTTACCGTTACCTGTGGCAGGTGGCTGCAGGTGACGGATCTCCCAATCCTGAGCACTCCAGTTGCAAACTCTGTGAGCAGGAACTACGGGACGATCTCCCGCACTACATCACTGAATGCCCAGTTATTAGACCTTTCAGACCAGTTGGCATGAGGTACCTGGAGCTTTGCAATTACTTTATTCATTCTCGTATTCTTGAAGATATCCTCACAGTGTACCCAAAATTTGCCAGTGCAGGCTACTAAACATATGGCCCTGTATGACTAACCATCCTGCGAGATGGGGACCTTTATTACCACTGCTACCTTATTCAATCTTGTGTCGATGATATCCTCAAAATGCATCCGGAATCTGCCAGTGCAGACTGCTCATCACATGTCTCTGTATGACTAACCATCCAGTGTGATGGGGATTTTCTAGCATTAACTAGTTAGCTTTTTTTTGACACACTGTACTCCACTTCATATAGTCTAGGGTAGCTGCACTAATGCAGATGTACCTAAGGAATTAATAAAAAAAAATCAATGTTAATGATAATTGATAACGATAATTGTCAATGACAATTGATATACGTGTATTGATGATATATACCAATAGGCATGTTTTGTGATTAGGTCGTGTATATTATACTTGTATTACTGTATAATTAAGTATTAACGGTTGACTTGGAAAGTTCTTGAATCCTCCTTCAATCCCCCCCCCTACCCCTTCCCCCTTGGCGTACCGGTCAGTAATACCGGTCAGTTGTAGAGTCAGTACTACCAGGAGTTGTAGATAGGAACTCTGTCTGATTCTTTATATATAAATTATATTACATTTTGTGTGTGTTGATATATTGATCTGATATTCTCCTGGAAAGTATATTTTGTGATACTAAATTAGTTCTATGTATGGTCAAGCAGTTATTGACTTGTAGATGTCCTGTTCTGAAGTTGTGATATTTGAAGAAGTCACGGTATACTTAGTGTTGGATATAGTGCAAGTCGCGGCCCGGGCGCCCGTCGCCGGCTCACTACTCGCTAACTCTTCAGAAAGAGAGGACGCGCTGGGTCCAGCTCCCGTTGTGTGTGGCATTTGCACGGTGTAATGACCTTGTAACTTATAGAATGTACCCTTGTTGATGAGTGTTGGATCAGACTACCCGTGTACACAATTTTTGTGGACACAGGTGGCAGGTGACATTTTTTTTATGATATATCTGGTGGGTATGTGAGGGCATTAAGTGACTAGTGCTCTATCCTGATTCATAATGATTCCTCACCCACTAATTGATTATTGTGGGCACCACCACCATCCTGTATCCTTGATTTGTAGCATGCTAGAGCTAGTGTACCACCGCATTAGGAAGGAGCCTAGTGACAGCTAGTTCATAGGGTGTGAAGTACAGTGCATCATGATTCATAAGAGCTTTCATTAAAGCTAGAGCAATATGAAATAGTAACAGTGTTAGAGAACTGTAGTTTCATGTTTTTACGGTGTCTTGTTTGATATGCTTCAGTAAACTGGTGATTTTTAGCTATTCTTTTAACTTAACTCTAGACTAGTGTTGAAAGCCAGGTGGTCTTATTGAGATTTTGACCAGATCATTGTTGCCGGCGATGTTGTGGAGCATTGAGACATGACAGCTGGTCACCCGTCATACACAATCGAGGCCTTGTTGGTCACCCGTCACACACCATCGTGGCCTTGTTGGTCACCCGTCACACACCATCGTGGCCTTGTTGGTCACCCGTCACACACCATCGTGGCCTTGTTGGTCACCCGTCACACACCATCGTGGCCGTGTTGGTCACCCGTCACACACCATCGTGGTCCTGTTGGTCAAGGCCAACAAGACATTTCCGGACTGTGACGGTGTGACTCTCAGGACACCTTGCCAGTTACTGCGGCTGCCATACGACGCCACTTCAGGTAACTGGTCACTCGTGCTCTGTGGCATCACACCGCTCAGGGCTATAAACCCTCCTATACCATACCACAAAGTGTCCCATTGGTACAATACCACTTCGTTCT
>WNGS01165339.1:6382530-6405097 GCA_020271785.1 Procambarus virginalis
TTTGTTACAATTATTAACAATATTAAACAGTTATGAGCTCCGACGCACCAGGAGGCTGTTTATAACAATAACAACAGTGATTGGCAAGTTTCATGCTTGTAAACTGTTTAATAAATGTAAATAAAGCCGTCAAAGATTGAGGAAAGATGGACACGTTCGTAAGTACTTGCGTAACCGCTTCGTGAATCTGGCTCCAGGTCTCTTAGGTCATGGATTACGATTGGATCTTCAAACAGACAGCTAATACATTGTTTTTTTATATGTTGTAATATTATCATCAATTATATAAGTACAGTTTATTTCATTATGCACGTCTAGTAGTTATATACAATACGATTTTGTACAGAGAATATCGTTATTTGTGTTTAATATTAAGCTGTTGTGGTGGGTAATAAAAGTGTACATGGCATCTGAATCTTTGCTAGCTATAGAAAGTGGGACACGGCATGATAGAGCAGCAGCAGTAGTAGTCAGTTATAGGATTTAAAATTTAAGGAAAAACGATTGTTTTAAAAGTGCAGCTATTATACGCTTATAATAGTGGCATACATTTATTATTGGCCAAATTCCCATTTCTTTTCTAAACCAAATTTAGTAATTAGATTTGATGTAGATATCTAGTGTATTACACTAGAAATTTATTCTAGTGTAATAGCTAAGTGTAGTGTCGCACTCCTGTTCCTCTCCCTCACTCACGCCCACCTCCGTATTACACCCTCCCTCTGTGTGGGTCTCTGACATACACTCCTTCCTTCCCTCTCCCTCCATCTCTCATACTCCCCTTACCTTTCTCTCTCTTCCTCCGTCTCCCTATCTATCTCACACACTTTCATGATCTCCCAATCTCTCTCGTACTTCATCTCTATACCCCTTTATCTCTCACTTTCACGTCTTTAAAATAAAGAATAGCATTCAATTGGAATGACATTACTGTTGCCAAAGAACCTGAAAGCTAAGAGTTGTTACCTTACATAAGCTCATCTGAAGTTTGACTCTAGGAACTCATTTGATGAGATTATCATTAGCTTCCATTAATAATAAATTTAATGCTATTACAACCACGTTAGTTACTGAGTGAAGGTGGCTGGCTCCAACTCTGTATCAGTCTCGATATGGCGGGGTGACTTGAGCTCGTGCATATCTGCATGTTGAGCGAACAAGTTGCAAATGGAAGTGAGACTGGTAATGAATGATCGCTGATGAAATGACTCTTGTTTATGGTTAGAGATGTATACTTGCACAATTCTCTACATTGTCCAGAATTTGAATGAGGGGAGGCAGGCCTTCCAAGAGAGTGGTGCATACTCAAAATGTAGGCAAACTCTTGCTTCATGTTAGGTATTGAAACCCGTCTACCGAGAAAGTGCGAGGCACACCGCAGGGCTGTACGTGTCTTGGTTGCTTTGCTTCCTAGGTTTAGTATGTGGTTCTTCAGATCACAGAAGACTCCAACTTCATCCCTCAACACTACAAGTTTGTCCCTCACTTGTAAACCTGTTCCAGTTCTCTCCATCTCCCTCTCACTACTCTCATCCCCCAGTCTCCCTCTCACCACTCCCCCCCCCCCCTCTTCCTCCGTCTCCCTCTCACCACTCCCCCCTTTCCCCGTCTCCCCCTCACTACTCCCCTTCCCGTTTCCCTCTCACCCAATCTTCCAGTCTCACTAACAAATGGGAAAATAAATACAGAAAGTCAGAGTCAGGGAGACTGCAGTAGGCCGATAAGGATAAGAAATGGATTATATGAGTAACGCACCTAATTGATGGTGTAAATGACAACTGAAGAAAGTGAAAAGTAGAAATGTTGGAAGAGGAATCAAGGAAACCAAGAAAAGGAACCAGGCAATAATTGAAAAAATTGTCTTAAAACTAGAGGGTCACTAAAATGTCTAAACTGACACTGGGAACATACAAGCCCACGCAGTAAAACTACGTAGTTGTGGAAAAAAATTGATGCTGTGCAAATAACTTGCAAAATTGAAAGAGTGGACAATGAGTTTAGGCCAGAGGGAATACTAATTATTCAAGGCCTAAATGACACACATGAAACCAAAACGGAGCACTCGTATAGAGAAATTAAGTGATATACATTCTTTGATTACTTTGCCTATGTTAGGTTGAAACTGATTTTGTGGAAGTGAAGAGACTAGGTCCATACACCACAACACAGGAATATTAAAGCATCAGACCAGTAAAACTGATATTTATAAACGAGGTGGCACCGTGAATCCTGACGAGATGCAAAGAAATTCTTAACGACACAGAAGACTTTATAACGGGACATCTGGAAAATTACATTATGAAAGACAAATATAAGGCAATAGAGGGAAGGGGAGAGGAGAGAAGAGTGGAGCTTGTGGTAGGGAGGGATAAGAGGGCAGCATGTGGATGTAACTCTGCCCTTCCCAGCAGACTCAAGAGCAATGAACACAGTGAGTGAGAGACAAGAGCAACCACCAAGACAATTACAGTCACCAGTACTGACAGGACAATAAGCCAGCTCTTCATCCATATCATCTATCAAGCTACACAAAACATCCATATCAAACTAACCGTTATTCCCCATATTCTTGCAAAACTATTTCTCCATCACCAAATTTATGTCGCTCCCTTCCCCAAGCCCTCTTTCCTTTTAGGACTTATCTTAACACATCCCAGCTCCTTGCTGCATGCACTCTCCTCACCACTTTCCAACCAACCCGAAACCCTTTGGTGTTCCCAACACCTCAACCCCCACCACCACACCCACCCCAAGACTGGAAACTTCCCTAATGGAAGACAATAACAATGAACCTAAATCTCTCGAAGAAATGGCATACAACACATACATATTCGAAATGACATAAATTACTGCAACTTAAATGATTGTTAATGCAATATTTCCCTTGTAAAATACGCAGAATAAAGCGGATGAAAGCAAAGGGGAGGAATTACATGGATATATAAAAATAAATTAAGCAATGTTGCAAGAATAATTTTAGCGGAAGGATAAAGTGATTGTGGCAGTGACTTGCAATTCCTCCAAGAACCACAGATCAGACAAGGATACGAGGAAACAAAGAGCTTGCATGAATATCACCCAAGATGTGGCTGAAACATCCGGTAGATTGAAAGCAAGTCTGCTTGCAATAGGGCACTTCAATCCTGGACAAACTGAGTAGGAAGCAATGGATCTGAGAAAGAAGTACACAATAAGTCACTCACTTGCTTAACTGCTTGATACCTGGTTGATGGGGTTCTGGGAGTTCTACTCCCCAAGCCCGGCCCGAGGCCAGGCTCGACTTGTGAGAGCTTGGTCCACCAGGCTGTTGCTTGGAGTGGCCCGCATGGCCACATACCCACACAGCCCGGCTGATCCGGAACTTCTCTTAGAAAACAGTAAAGTTTTCTCTTGAAGATGTCCACGGTTGTTCCGGCAATATTTCTTATAGTCGCTGGGAGGACGTTGAACAACCGCGGACCTCTGATGTTTATACAGTGTTCTCTGATTGTGCCTATGGCACCTCTGCTCTTCACTGGTTCAATCTTGCATTTTCTTCCATATCGTTCACTCCAGTACGTTGTTATTTTACTGTGTAGATTTGGGACCTGGCCCTCCAGTATTTTCCATGTGTATATTATTTGGTATCTCTCTCGTCTCCTTTCTAGAGAGTACATTTGGAGAGCTTTGAGACGATCCCAATAATTTAGGTGTTTTATCTCGTCTATGCGTGCCGTATATGTTCTCTGTATTCCCTCTATTTCAGCAATCTCTCCTGCTCTGAAGGGGGAAGTGAGTACTGAGCAGTACTCGAGACGGGACAACACAAGTGACTTGAAGAGTACAACCATTGTGATGGGATCCCTGGATTTGAAAGTTCTCGTAATCCATCCGATCATTTTTCTGGCTGACGCAATATTTGCTTGGTTATGCTCCCTAAACGTTAGATCGTCGGACATCATTATTCCCAAATCCTTGACATGCTGTTTTTCTACTATGGGAAGATTTGATTGTGTTTTGTACCCTGTATTATGTTTCAGATCCTCATTTTTGCCGTACCTGAGTACCTGAAATTTATCACTGTTAAACATGTTATTTTCTGCTGCCCAATCGAAAACTTTGTTGACATCTGCTTGTAGTTTTTCAATGTCTTCAGCAGAGGTAATTTTCATGCTGATTTTTGTGTCATCTGCAAAGGACGACACGAAGCTGTGACGTGTATTTTTGTCTATATCAGATATGAGAATAAGGAACAGTAGCGGTGCAAGGACTGTACCTTGAGGTACAGAGCTTTTAACATCGCTTGGACTCGATTTTATCTGATTGACTGTTACTCTTTGTGTTCTGTTCGACAGGAAATTGAGTATCCAGCGTCCTACTTTTCCAGTTATTCCCATTGACCTCATTTTGTGAGCTATCACCCCATGGTCACATTTGTCGAACGCCTTTGCAAAGTCTGTGTATACAACATCTGCATTTTGCTTTTCTTCTAGGGCTTCTGTGATTTTGTCATAGTGGTTGAGTAACTGTGACAGACAGGATCTTCCCGCTCTAAATCCATGTTGTCCTGGGTTGTGCAATTCATTGTTTTCCATAAAACTAGAAATTTGATTCCTAATCACTCTTTCAAACACTTATTATGTGTGATGTTAGTGCAACTGGCCTATAATTTTTTGCCAAGGCTTTACTCCCCCCCTTGTGCAACGGAGCTATATCTGCAGATTTAAGTGCTGCTGGTATCTCCCCTGTATCCAGGCTCTTTCTCCATATTACGCTGAGTGCTCTCGCTACTGGTACTTTACATTTCTTTATGAATATTGAATTCCATGAGTCAGCCCAGGAGCTGAGTGCATAGGCATATTGTCAATTTCTCTTTCAAAGTCTTCCGAGTTTGTGGTAATATCCGTTATATTATCTGCAGCTTGAATGTCATTCATAAAGAAGCTGTCTGGGTCATCAACTTTCATGTTGTTTATTGGTGTGCTAAACATAGCCTCATACTGGCTTCTTAGAATTTCACTAATCTCTTTGTTGTCCTCTGCGTACGTACCTTCAGTTGTAATTAACGGTCCAATACTGGTCGAGGATTTTGATTTTGCGTATGTGAAAAAATATTTCGGATTTTTCCTTATCTCTTGTATAGCTTTCTGTTCCAATTCCATTTCCTCAGACTCATATGATCGCTTCAACGTTCGTTCTATTTCTTCGATCTCCCTGCTTAGGCATATTTTCCTTGCTTGTGATAGTTGTGTCTGCCGAAGCATTTCCGTATTTTTTTTCCTTCTCCTGTACAGTCGTCTGCGTTCTCTTTCTAGAGTGGTCCTCTTTCTGCCCCTCCTCACAGGCACGTGCTTCAAGCAGACCTTGTAAGCTTCAGCTGTCAGTTGAGCTATTCCCTGTGTGGGAGTTTTGTCGCTTAAGACCGTCTCCCATTGAATGTTTGCAAGGTCTACATTTATTTTTTCCCAGTCGATCCTCTTATTGTTGAAAATCAATTGATTGAATATTCCTTCTCGCTTGTTGGGTCTCTTAGACCTACTACCATTATTTATGCTAGTTCGCACTTCAATGAGCTTATGGTCTGAGTATGTAGTGTCTGAGATTGTGATGTGTCTGATTAGTTCATCATTGTTTGTGAATAACAAGTCTAGTGTGTTTTCGTTCCTAGTTGGTTCTGTAATCTGTTGATTGAGCGAGAATTTGTCACAGAATCTCAAAAGTTCTCTGACCTGTGGTTGGTTATTTCCCGGGTCATTCCCTGCTATGATATTTGTGTTTGCCATTCTCCATCTTAGACTCGGTAAATTGAAATCTCCAAGGAAGATAATATCTGGCGCTGGGTTTGCTAGGTTATCAAGTATGTTCTCTATTTTGTGCATCTGCTCTGTGAATTCCTCAACCGTTGTATCTGGCGGTTTATATATTAGAATAATAATTAGGTTTAGTTTCTCTACCATAATTCCAAGTACCTCTACCACCTCATTAGTTGAGTTTAGTATTTCTGTGCATACCAGGTCCTCTTTAATATACAGACCTACTCCTCCATTTGACCTAGTTTTTCTATCACATCTATATAAATTATAATTTGGAATCCAGATTTCACCATCCATGTAATCTTTTGTACGAGTTTCCGTGAATGCCCCAAATATTGAGTTTGACTCTAATAGGAGGCCATTTATGAACATAACTTTATTTCTTGACTTTGGTTTTAAACCTTGAATGTTTGCAAATATGAATGATTGTCCATATTGTGTGTCACTTCTGGAAGATTTTAGTAGTTCTCCCTCCTCTCTACCCTGACCCAAGGTGTGTTGTTGTGGCAATGGTTTGTCCAGTTTTGGAAGTGATACTGGGGAGTGTGGTAGTCTCTGTGTAGTTGGGGGGTGTAGTATGTGTGGGCTTGATGACGAATCTTAGTCCAGTCTTGGGCATTTCCCCCTCTCCATCCGTACTCCTGCCACGTTTCTGCCTGCCTCTAAAAAATTTTCAGGGCTATTATATTGGACTTCCTCTCGTATGTAGCGCTGTGTACCTGTAACGTGGAAATCAGGGCAATGAAGATCGTAGCATTTCCTCTCATTAACTGAGAGTTTGCATAGCTTAGGGTGAAAATATCTACACTATCAAAACGACATCTGCCTTTCCCTAACCAGTTTCGGCATTTCCGTGGGTGCATGAATGAGCATTCCGTGCCTCTGGACCCATATCTGCACTGTCCTTTTGCATAATACCTGCAAATATTTTCATCTGTGATTGTATTATTCTTGTTTGTACGCGTGCACGACTTGGTGTTTTTTGTTCCAACTTTCTCGTTTTTGCATTCATTCTCGGTATTGCCCTTATCTTTCTCCTTGTTGCTTTCGTCTTTCTCATTTGTGTTCTCGTCCTTCTCATTTTTTCTCTCCTTATTCATATCACCAGTTTGTTCTACAATATTTCCTTCATTTTTGTGTACCTCGACACTATGTTCTTCTACATTGCTACTTTGACTCTCTAAATTCTCAATCCCTGGGTTGTGCTCAGAGTTCGTTGCTGTCTTTATATACTCTGCATATATTTCTGGTAGTTTTTGTGTGAATTGTAGCCTGTGTACTTCAGGAATGTTATTCATTAGTTTGGTAATGTTTTCCCACATCTGTGTCACTTTGACAGATCCAGTAGTTACCTTCCCGGTTTGCATATTGTGTAGGTAATCCTGTACAACTCAGGTAAAATCTTATGTTAGAAATGTTACATACAATACACCCTACGCCGGGCAAGAATTCCTGCCTAAAAAGCCTCCATACTCAGACACGTGCGTGAATAGCGAAGGTCATAGCTAACCTTCATCCTCTTAAGTCCTTGCACACACCCAGTAAACACTAATTCAACGTGTATTAAACTGCTAATGCTGGAATCCCACGGTGTATCATTTTCGTCTGAGCAAGTGTAACTGATGAGTAAGTCGATATCATGACAGTATACCTAGATACAACAGAGTCCAGTGCCTTTTCATCGTGATAGAAATGTCATCAGTAATGTAAACTACCGATGACATCTTTAAATGTAAATTAATTAATAAGTGAAGATTGTATGCTGAACCATAGCCGTAGAGAAATTCGAAGCGTGAAGTACTGTCAAATCTGAAAGAAAACCGAATAACTCTAGCCGCCACTTTTAAGTGTATCACTCGTATTTAAGTCAGTCATCCATGTGTGACCCGTGTACCCGAACCACGTGTAAATCAGACTCCAGCCCACACGTGCGAGGAGTGCAGTGTTTCGGACCCGCTGTTATTACTGACCACGCGGCCCGGCCACCATGCCCGGGCACCCCACGCGGCCCGGCCACCATGCCCGGGCACCCCACGCGGCCCGGCCACCATGCCCGGGCACCCCACGCGGCCCGGCCACCATGCCCGGGCACCCCACGCGGCCCGGCCACCATGCCCGGGCACCCCACGCGGCCCGGCCACCATGCCCGGGCACCCCACGCGGCCCGGCCACCATGCCCGGGCACCCCACGCGGCCCGGCCACCATGCCCGGGCACCCCACGCGGCCCGGCCACCATGCCCGGGCACCCCACGCGACGTGTCCGCCGCTGCCACCACGTGCGTGCGTGCGCAACCAGCATACATACCACACGTGGTCGAGTGCAGATGAACGATGAACACACCAGCTACGAGACCAACACATTGTGAAGTCAATCTGCCCAGATCTACATTGCTGAGTAGATCTGCTATGTATACTATGTTGCTATGTATACAATAGTACTCAAAACTAGTATTGTGTATACACAGCAACATTTAAAGAAAGATGCCGATGAGTGATCAAGTGAGCAGGCTACACAAATAGCAAAGAATACACAGACTGAATAAGGAGCGTCGTAAGTGCCTAAAGCTTCCAGGAAGTTTTCCGGAACCAAATCTTCCTTTAGAGACAATTTACATAGTAACACACTACCAGAAAACTGAAAAAAAAACCAGAAGCATCAATATCCAATATCACCTTAAGGTGTTTTCGGGGCTTAGCGTCCCCGCGGCCCGGTCGTCGACCAGGCCTATAAGGAACAACTAGAGGAGCATCCATACCGCAGGCCCTGACAAGATCTTACATACATACAACAAGTGGCAGCTCCAGAACTTATTGGACCCCTTGCTCAAGTTTGAACTCATTAGAAAGGGGAACAAACAGATTTGGAAACTGGTTCATGTGCTGCCAATACTGTATAGTATCAGTACTGGAGGAGGAAGACAAGCCAGTGAATTGAAATTGAAATAAGTTTATTGAGGTAAAATACACACAAAGGGATGAGGTATTCTCACAAGCTATTCTCACCCCGTTCAGTGTGTTAATACATACATATAAATCATACATACATATAAAAGTACATCGTGTTAATACATACATATAAACACATCACAAACAATAAACATATTACCAAACATTCCGAGAGATAACCATCTACATTTCCTAGCCAGTGAACTAGGCTGGTATCAAAAGCAAGCATTCTCTACAAGGGAGACTTATTAGGAAGAGGCTTTTAGAACACTTGGAATATTTTATTTTTGTCTCTAACATCGGCAAGGATCCTGAGTAGGGAAAACCTACATGACCATCTTAATAATTCTAAGACAAGCAATACAACAGGAAAGATTGGAATGGCCAGGGGAAGGGAAGGGAACTATCAGGAAAAAGCGCCAAGCTAATACAAGTGTGTAGCACTGGGAAGGGATCACAATAAGTTTTGGGATGGGACGGAGGGAAGGAATGGTAACCGGTCGAGTATCTTTAACCTTTTCTTTTCAAATTTCGCTCAAGTTTGATGTCTTCCCATCCCCTTAGAAAATATGAAAAGGGTAACGATGATTTTATGTATATTATATTAAAAGTTGCCTTAATTTTAAAAATTAAGCTTTTAAATGGTCTTTTACCTTATGTTGACCAGACCACACACTAGAAGGTGAAGGGAAGGCGACGTTTCCGTCCGTCCTGGACCATTCTCAAGTCGATTGTGATGAAGTAGAGACAGGCAATAAAAGGCAATTTATTGCCTGTCTCTACTTCCTTATCACAATCGACTTGAGAATGGTCCAGGACGGACCGAAACGTCGCCGTCCCTTCACCTTCTAGTGTGTGGTCTGGTCAACATCAAGAATCATGCTTTTTAAATGTAGTTTGTTTAGGACTTTTCCTACTCTTGCAGCCCAAGAGTTTCCATTGTTTTGGCGCTGAGGAAGATTGATTGATTGATAAAGATTAAGCCACCCAAGAGGTGGCACGGGCATGAATAGCCCGTAAGATGAGGAAGTAGAGACGGGCAATAAATAGGCCAGAGAGCCGAGGAGCAAAGTAAGGTGTAGTAGAGGGGATAGTGATAATAATAAGAGCTGCAGAAGGCCTATTGGCCCATACGAGGCAGCTCCTAATATAACCACCGAATAAGGAGATAGGAATAAGAAGAGGATAGCAAGGGAGCGTAGGAGAAGAGAGAAAGAAAAGGAAAGAGAAAGATAAATGGAAGGGGTAGGCTTATGTTAGGTCACGTTTGTTAGAAAGATTAGAGCATTTGAGTATATACTGTGAAAGGGAAGAGTCCACAGCAACAAAGCCAGGACTCAAGTTCATGTTGGGTACATTGTGTATAAGAGCCGATTCCACAAGACGGCGTCTGTGTAGAGTAGAGGCAGGAAAGATTATTTTGGAGGAAGACCAATCAATGGGATGATTAGAATCCCTCACATGGCAGAAGAGAGCATTGTTAGTGTCTGCAGACTTAACACTTCTCTTGTGTTCTTTAAGTCTGTCATTCAGTGTACGGCCAGTTTCGCCAAAGTATTGGAGAGGACAAGACGAACAGGAAATAGAGTAGACACCAGCAGCATTAGAAGCAGGAGGAGCAGTGTGAACTAGATTGCTACGAAGTGTGTTAGTTTGTCGAAAGGCGAGTTTAATGTCAAGAGGACGAAAGGTATTGGTAAAAGTTTTGAGTTCAGATATGAAGGGAAGGCATAGTACAGTGCTACTAGTGTTGGAAGCAGGTTTAGGAGGAAAGACATTTCGTTTGAGATCGATTGTCTTTTACCTTATATAACATATGACAGAACTCTTGTCTAATAGTCACTATTACTTCCAATATGACAACCACAAGAAAACAAAGGCTTTAAATTACACTAAAACGTTTGTTAAGACCACTGATACTGAATTTGTGAAATATATTAGCTTTTGGATTTTAAGCCCAGCACCATATTGAAGAGCAATTTATATTATTTAGGCTCCTGGTAGTACAGTCGGGTTCCTTCTCTACGCACAATCGAGAATTCCGGGTTCGAATCCCAGGCAGAAATGTTTGGGCACATTTCCTTTCACCTAATGCATCCGTTCACCTAGCAATAAGTAGGTACTCAGCTTTTGGGTGTTGCATCCTGGGTGAGGTCAGTAATTCGACCTGGGGGGGGAGGACCTCGATAAATGCTTAATGTGTATGATTACTCTCTGGCTTCCTGTCCCCCGACACAATGATTATTATTATTTACAGGCATCAACAACTCCAGTTAAATTTCCCCTCCCAAACTCGGCACCATTTTCTATAATGCACAATTTTCTATGAACATTTTTTTCAAGACAAACTATAGCAGTTACTATTTACTATTGTAAAATGTTCCCCATAAGTAAATTCTGCAGAAATTAACACAGTATAAAGCAAATATCCTGGCTTCAATTGTATAAAAGACTCCAGTACAGAGTTGCAAAAAAGTTGTATGATCTGTAGTTAATTTATGAAATGCCAGAATAGGCAAGTATATGAACTAAAAAGAGATATGTTGGGACAAATTCTTAAGTACAGAAGTGATTTTCAAAATATTTTGGAATACTGTATTAAAATATATTAATAAAGAAACTAACAAATACGATTTTGGGTGACAATGTTAAAAGAGTGTGGTGGTTTTCATGTTTATTTAATTCCCAGATGTGGGTGAGAGCAGTCTATGGCAGGACCACACCTGTAGAGGGTTTCCTGAATAGTTCTACTTCGAGCCCGGTCCGAGGCCAGGCTCGACTTGTGATAATTTGCTCCAAGAGGTTGTTGCTTGGAGCGGCCCGCAAGCCCACATATTCCCAACAGCCTGGTTGGTCCTGGCACGAGGCAGCAGTGGGGTTGAAGTCCAGTGATAGACCATGTTGTTTGGATTGATGGCTGAATGTTCTTGACATTTTGGATTACCAATGTAACATACACTTTGGATGACAATATTCAATGAGTATTGTGGTTTTCATGTTTAATATAGTTAGGTTACAGCAGCTGAATGACACTTTGTAATAACTTGAGACTAAGTCACTTGGAACGTGTTGCTGGCAGAGTCTGGTAGAATGTTATGCTGAAGGTGGCCAGACGCGAAGAGCTTGTGTGGGGGTCTGGAGCCCAGAACAGAGAGCTTGAGTGTGGCCTGGGGTGCAGAGCTCAATATAGGGCGAGAGCTCAGGGCTCAAATACGACCAGAAGTAATTCTCTATCTTGTACTGAGGCTTGCAGTGTCTGGTGTGGGAGTTGGAACTCTTCTCTAGTATCACATTTCATGCTGATGAATATCGAAGGTGTTTGGAAAAGATCCGCAATATATCCAAGGCATTTGTCATTGAATCACTTGTGGAGTTAGACCGATGATGCTATGTTCTTGATCGGCGTATATCCTCCCTTAACCTCACCTCTTTCCTGACTCAGGCTCTTGTAAATTGGCTGATGGGAAATCGTGCTGGTCTCGGAACTTCTTGGGAACATGCACTAAAGTAACTACAGAGGTCATTAATAGTTAGTAAATATGATTGCAGGTGTCAATAGTGATTATGGGGATAAGTAGCTGACACATTAGTCTCATTTTTCTCATCTCATTAGCTGACACATTTAAGCAGTCTCCGTGGTGTAGTGGTAAGACACTCGCCTGGCGTTCCGCGAGCGCTATGTCATGGGTTCGTATCCTGGCCGGGGAGGATTTACTAGGCGCAATTCCTTAACTGTAGCCTCTGTTTAACGCAACAGTAAAATGTGTACTTGGATGAAAAAACGATTCTTCGCGGCTGGGGATCGTATTCCAGGGACCTGCCCGAAACGCTACGCGTACTAGTGGCTGTACAAGAATGTAACAACTCTTGTATATATCACAAAAAAAAAAAAAAAAAAAAAAAAAAAATTAGAGATAATGTGGTTTGCTACAAAACTGGGCTTAAGTTTGGAGGGAAATTAAGTAGACCAAAAATGTTTTTTTTCAGCTGGAATGTATCAGCAATTCTAAGTGATGCAGAATATTATAACCTTAAAGGTCTTGATAAGATTCATAAGATGAGAGAGGCTAGACAGCATAAGATACGCCAGTGAAAGGGTTGAGACGGCGGACTTGGCGTTTCACCTCAGGAAAAGACAAACGATCCCGGTGTTTCATGTTGAGGACGGCTTTCTCAAGTTTGTAGTGTATACACGCATGCGAGAAGGTAGGGTGTCTCACCACAATTGAGGCTGTGAGCCTGGGGTGGAAGAGCACTCCGACTTAGAGTGATCATCGTCCCTACAAATGGGGCATTGATACAGTACTTGTGCATTTAAGAGCACTATGCCCAAACTTCCAGCACTTATTGCAAAGTCTAGGAGAGGAAATGTACTCCTGGACGGAGCATCTGCCACCAGCAAGAATTATAGAGGGCGGAAGGGTCCTACTATTAAAGGTGATTTTCACAACTCAAAGGAGGTGATGGCGACAACCACAAGGGGGTCAAGTAAACGTGTCCACCTGGAGGACAGAATGGCCTTGGGCTTCGAGGGCATGTTTAATATCCTCATGGCAGTCTTTTAAGTCCCTAACACCAGTTGCAACATGGTGCGGGAGGAGAAAAGTGCCAACGCTGGCATTTAACCGAGCGTTTTTGGAGATCCAACTGGGGTTTCCCCAATTTTTTATAGGACAATGCGGCTAAGCGAGTAGCTGCATCCTGTGGAGCAGTGATGATACGTGTACAGAGACTTGTGGGGTTAAAAGTAACAGATGCATCTACCGAATCAACAAGGTATTTATGGAGGAAGAAATCGTCGAAAAAGCGGGCGGTCTGGTGACTCGCAAGGACCCTACATTTGTGTTCATTCGCACATAACTCTCAAAGAGGGGCAGGAAAGGGCGAGGAGGCAACCCTCACCGGTCCCAGAGAGGTGTATGTGAGCCCCTCACCACGACAAGGAGACACAATGGAGGGGGTTAGGATAATAGAACAGCAATTAAACATCAGGTATTCAGAAGACTCATTGTCTACCAGACACCAGGTCCTTGACAATTACCCTTTGTTCTTGCAGACACGGGGCAAATGAGGATCAATGATCAACTTAACCCAAGCTCTACCACTCTTATATAATAATAGTCATGAAACACTACCGCCCTCAGAGAAAAAAAACATTGAAAAAAACAAAATCTCTGCAAACTATCTATTTATATAATTATCTATCAAGGTGTTGTACTTTGCCACCACCAACAGGCAGGTCTATCTACAGCCATCCCACCTCTGTAATGTCTTGTGTTCAAGAGAACCAACATCACTGACATTATAATGGCATAGATGGACCAGTCACTAAGGCCCACTCAGAGGTTATATATTTTATACTGCCAGAACACTTAATACCGTTTCATACCGCAGGCCTCATTAGTTTAAACATTTCGGCTATTGCCACCAGTTATCTTCTGGGGAAATTCTGTATATTCCTGGGGTGGGCTCCTACAGTTTGTTCATACTTCAGTCTTGCAGTTCTTTCTTACTCTCCCTCCAAAAGTAGGTTTTAAACGAGTACAATTGTGGGGGTTTCATATTTTCCTTGACATTTCACTGTTTTCTGAGAATGGGTGTTGGACCTCTGAGAGGCCTTTCACCACTACTGCAGTGCAGCATTTGAGTTATCTTATTGAATGAAGTGTCAACCCCAAGCTTTCTATGAGTTTATTGCATAATTAAAGGTCCTCATTATGTTTGAGTTTGTTGAGCTGTACTAGTTACTGTGCAGCATTCAGTCCTGGTATTTAATTCTCAGGATGCTAGTTTTGCCGCTCCAGTGGAGCGTGTTAATTTTTTTCAATGTTCCTCGGCTTGGCCCATTGGTGCAGTTCCGGGTAATTGCTGAATATCATTGTGCTCAGCTGCTTCACCTCTAATTTAGAGGTATTGTCTATCCACTAGATCAGAACTGGCTGTAACTCAGCTTCATTTCTTGTGCTTCGACTCATTGCTTTCACACCTATCCTGCAAGATCTTCAATGGTCATGCGAGTTGTTGTTTCATTACTTTCATCTGCAGACTTTCAGGAAGCTACAATCTCTTCTACAAATCATTAACAATTGCTTAAAAAAAGTCATATCCAAGAAAATCATCTAATACAAAACCATCACAAGGTATAACAACCTTTTTTACTGAAAAACAATTTGGATTCAGAAATCATAGGTCTGGCCAACATGTTATCAACATCATCTTTGATACTATGGACAGCAACAAACTTGTTCTCAGCCATAAGAGATGTGAATAAAGCTTCAAAAGCCTCTGGCACAATGGAATGATTTATATACTGATATACCTGCCCACATCTGGCCACTATCTGACACTGATCACTCACTTTTTGAAAATCATTAATATTATATTGTACTCTACTTCAATGGGAAAATGGTTTGGGGCTTCACACCAACATTAAGCATTCTACAGGGTTCCTGCTCAAGCCAAATTCCCTTCAACAATTACATCTATGACAAATCACTGCCAATATATACCATTGTTACCCAGTCCCTTGATAACATGATCCATGTACAGTATAAAGTAAATGAGTTTGGGTGACATAGGTCAAGAGTTTTATGGTTTTTATTAGTTATTTAATATAGTCTTGGTTACAGCCAGCAGTCAGTGTTAGAAATGTTGTGTGTCATGATAGCCAAGACGAGGCCTGGAGCAGAGAGCAGAGCTTCAGCAAGGGCAGGGGGGGGGTAGAGAGCTCAAAGAGGGCGAGAGCAGAGCTCAGGAGCAGGACAAGAGCAGTGTGCACGAATGCAAGGTGAGAGTGGATAACTTTAGTACAGCCAGAAACTGGCTGTCTACTAAGTGGCAAGGCTGTAGCATCTTGTGAGAGTAAGAACTAGGTTCGTCAAGTGTTACAATGTTGGTGGTGGATGTCGATGGTGTTGAAGATGATCCGCAGTACTGTATATACAGTGTGTTTGTCACTAAACCACTTCAGGAGTTAGACTGATGATGATCCATTCTTGATGGCTTTATTCCACTCTTCATCTGGCTTGCCAAGTAGATCATCTTGCTGGTTACATTTCAGCTGTCCTAAATGATTCCTGGACCCATTGAGAAGAAATATCAATTGTAATTGGAGCACATTAGATTAATGTAGAACTTCTTGGAATGTGGAATTCTTAGTTATAAGTTATGTGGAATTTTAAGAGGCGCATCTAATTGCTTGCAATGAAAATTCTGAAGACTTTGGAGGAACTATATTTCTCTTAATATAGTTGCTACACATGAGGCAGTATCCAGCCCTGTACACAACAAGCACATGGCAACTAAGAACATAAATGAACTAGCCCTAACAGTCAGACAGGAAAGAAAGTGGCAAATTACCATCAAGACAAAATGTACATTGTGGTGATTCCGAGGGTCAAGGTCCCCGCTGCCCAGTCTCTGGCCAGTGGGATATATTACCCTTACATGCTGTAGAACAAAGAATAAAAATAATTTAAAAATAATTTAAATAATTTAGAATAAAAAACCCATTGACATCAAGATCACCAACAAGGTACTGGGATATACACCGCCATGTACTGTATCATGATTGCTGAACTTCACTAAAATCTTTTAAATTGAGAAGTTGGCTAGTCAAAAGCAGCATAGCACACTTACATTAACACTAACATTTACGAATGAAGCAAAATATTCGGTATTTACTATTCGAGTCTGCAGAATCGAGCTATTTGCTCTTGGACCCCACTTTACTATCCAATTTATTTTTCCTCTATCGTATCTACTGAATATATTTTTCTCTAACACACGTACACAAACACATTCCCAGGAAGCAGCCCGTAGCAGTTGTCTCACTCCCAGGTGCCTGTTTACTGCTAGGTGAACAGGTGCATCAGGGTGGAAGAAATTCTGCCCATTTGTTTCCGCCTCTGCCGGGAATCAAACCTGGGACATTAGGACTACGACCCCCGAGTGCTGTCCACTCAGCCGCGAGGTCCTTATCTAAATCTGTGTGTATCTATATCTATCTGCATAGATTCAAAGAAGCACAAACACAAAAAAGTTGTTTCTCTAAGATTATCAAATAAGTGCTTTAATACTGTATCCAAATGCCCCATTAGCCTAACACATCAGACTAACAAGAAGAAAACAGCAAATATCAGCCTAAATAACATTATCTGAACAGACAAGCAGCACATTACCTTCAAAATCATATACTTAAACAGAAGATTCTACTACTGTATCTCCCAAACACCAACTTTCCAGAACTGGGACAGTGAATGTCCCAGAAAGAGAATTTACAAGTTATCATCAACTATCAGTGACAATGAAAGGTAAGACCACCACAGAATTATGTAGGCAGACTACACCATAAATTCAGAGAGCACATACACAAACAAGACCAATGTGCCCAAGACAGAGGGTCCTAAGCAGCTCCCTCCATTCCCCTTTCCTTACCCAACATTTCAAGTCTTTGCCACTCATCATCCCTTACCATCCCTACCATCGAAGAAATTATGAATGAATAAGTTATAATCTTTTCTGGTAGTGTTTACTACAGTATTTTGATAATTAATCAACTTCCCTCCAACGGCATGTATGCCGTTTGGATCTACGTTTTGCAGACCTACCTGGACCATTTTGATCTATTGGTTGTTTAGAGAATTCAGTTGTAGTTGGGTCGCTTGAGAAAATCCACTGTATCCTTACAGTACAGTACTTTTAAGATAAATGCTCATGTAGCAATATCATTTCCTTGTCTGTTACATACATCAACACTTATTTTATACATGGATAAAGGTGCAAGCATATAGTCAATACTCACTTTGATGGGACACGTAGAGTGGGGTGCGCTGTGATGCTCCAATTAGCATAATCGTTAATAGATGTGGGTATGTCGTTTCCAAGGCTAGGCATAGTGTCTGTTGGGAACAAAAAAAAAACAATAAAAAATCTTAAAATCAATGCATTTAATTACATTATCATTACCCTGTTTCCCACTTGCATTGCGTTGGTAGGCATCAGCTCAGAGATAGACGGAAGCAATCTCTTTAACCACCGCACTCTGCAGAGCGCCTTGAGGCACTAGATCGGGGGTGAGCAGAGTGCCTCAGGGCTATCGTAGGTATAGTGTAGGATTCAAAACTGGCACACGGTGACTTTGGTACAAAATGGATGCCCGAGGCCTCCAGTGATCATCTACCATTTTGAAAAAAAAAATGCCAGCATGCCCCACAGCCAAAGGGAGTCTCAGTTTCAAGGTAGCAACAATGTCTGACACGTCATCTACAAGCTCCCGGTCCATGGTTAGCCACGATGTGACAAAACGACTCTCAGACGACAATATACGGGAATTTTGTTTGATGATTGACCGAGTGTTGACGACTTGGACTACATTCCAGATTTGGAATTTGGAAAATTTGAATTGGGTTACAAACTTTGACTCGCTTTGCAACTTTGTTGATACACATATGGGTCGACTGGGTGAGTGGTTCCTGGTGGCACAAGTGACTGCACTTCAGCTTACCAGTACTTCCGCTTAGTGACGATCGCACTTGAATTTTGTAAACAATTTCATTGTTTTTTCTGCTGTTTTTGTTTTTGAACATAAAATTATTATACATCATGCCATGGGACCCAAGAAAGTCAGTGGTAAGGTTTAACCTAAAAAAATAGTTGTGAGTAGAGGCAGTAGATGTCCCTTCCTCATTATGAAAATGTGTGAAGTATGGGAAGAACTGCAAAGTTTTGTTGAAAAGACTCGCCCAGATAAAGCTGTAGCAGACCGCTGCATTTACCTTATTAATGACAATGTGATGTCTCACTACAGACAAGTGTTAAAATGTAGGGAAAAACAAGTTTCAATGGAAAGGTTCTTAGTGAGACAAGCAGTGAGCCACAACCCAGGTCCTAGTGGTATGCCTGCAAAATGTAGGAGAGAGTACCCCAGAGAAGTCCTCACTGCCTGATGTTATAATGGAAGGGGACTCCCCTTCCAAACACTAACACCACCTCTCCTTCCCCCTCCTCCTCCTCACCGCCTTCCATACGCCAACAAGAGTCCTCAATAAAGGTAAGCTATAACTTGTACATACAGTGACACCTCGGCTTACGAATGCCCCTATTTACAAACTTTTCGGGTTACGAACTCAATTTCTTTGGAAAATCCGAATCTGGTTACGAGCTTTGCCTCGGAAACGAAGTTTGTTGATACGTGTATAGCTGACCTAGCGCGTGGTGGCACGGCAATCACACCTCTGTTTACCAGTGCCTCCCACCTAGTGACGATCACGGCTGAATTTTTTGTAAAGAATTACAGATTTTTTCTGGATTTTTTAATATTTGAACATAAAAGTTATTATATATCTCGCCATAGGTCCCAAGAAAGCACAGTGGTAAGGTTCAAGCCAAGAAAACACGTGAGAATGACCATAGAGGAAAAACAAGAGATGATTCGTAAACATGAAAATGATACACGGGTTGTTGAACTAGCTAGGCAGTACAACAAATCTAAGTCAATGATATGTTCTGTACTTGCTAAGAAAAAGGACATTACGAGTGTTAAAGTGGCAAAAGGAGTATCAACAATCACGAAACAAAGGACACACACACTTGAGGATGTTGAAAAGTTGTTATTAATTTGGATACACAACAAGGAGTTAGCAGGTGATAGCATTTCAGAGGCCATCATTTGTGAGAAAGCAAGGCAATTAATTGCATGAAGACCTTTTAAAGAAAACCCCTGGAATGAGTGATGCAGATACACAAAAGTTAAGGCAAGCAGGGGATGGTTTGAGAAATTTAGAAAAAGAAGTGGAATTCATAGTGTTGCGAGGCATGGGGAGGCTGCCAGCTCAGACAAACCAGCGGCTGTAAGATTTATTGCCGAATTTAAAGATTTTGTAGAGCGAGGGATACCTACCGCAACAAGGGTTTAATTGTGATGAGACGGGACTATTCTGGAAAAGATTGCCTAAGAGGACATACATTACCAGGGAAGAGATGTCACTGTCTGGACACAAGCATATGAAAGATAGGTTTACTCTTGGGCTGTGTGGTAATGCGAGTGGCGATTTGAAAATTAAACTCTTGCTTGTGTATCATCCTGAAAACCCAAGGATTTAAAAAAAACAATGTGCAGAAAAGCCAAATGTGTGTGATGTGAAGGGCTAATGGCAAGGCATGGGTGACGAGGCAATTTTTTATGGAGTGGGTGAATGAGGTGGTGTGCCCTGCCGTAAAAAAATATCTGCAGGAGAAAATTTTGCCACGCAAGGCTGTGCTTCTCCTCGACAATGCTCCTGCTCATCCTCCAGGCTTAGAAGATGCATTGTTGGACAAATTAAATTTTGTTACAATAAAGTTCCTTCCTCCTAACACCACTCCTCTAATTCAGCCTATGGACTAGAAAATCGTAACGAATTTTTAGAAACTTTATGAAAGGGCATTTTTCCGGAAATGTTTCGAAGTGACTGATGCCACAAACCTCACCCTCAAAGACTTCTGGGGAAAGCCATTTTAACATTTGTAGCACTTTAAAACTCGTTGACAGCCTGGCAAGAAGTGACTCAAAGAACCCTGATCTCTGGCTAGAGAAAATTGTGGCCTGATTGTGTTTCAGAACTAGACTTTGAGGGGGTTTGAGCCTGGACCTGAAGTGCCTATTGTTGAAGAAATTGTTACTCTGGGCCAGAAATTAGGCTTTGAGTTGGATGGTGCTGATGTGGAGGAGTTGAAGAAACACAGCGAAGAACTGACCACCGAAGAACTCCAAGCCCTTAACAAGAGGCAGCTGAGGAAATGTCTTCAGGGAAGGAGGCGGCAATAGAGAATGTCTCTTCCTCAACAATTAGGAAGTGGTGTAGACTGTGGAAAGAAATGCAAACTTTTGTTGAAATGACTCGCCCAGAGCAAGCTGTAGTAGGCTGTTGTCTTAACCTTTTTAATGACAATGTGATGCCTCAATACAGATAAGTGTTAAAATGTAGGGAAAAACAATCCCCTACGGATCGTTTTTTTAGTGAGAAAATCAAGCCGTGAGCCACAAGCAGGTCTTAGTGGTAAGTAGGAGGAGAGTAAAATGTAGGAGAGTGTAACCCAGAGAAGTCATCACTGCCTGATGTTATAATGGAAGGGTACTTCCCCTTCCAAACACTAACACCTCTCCTCCTCCCTCCCTCCCTCCCTCCTCACCATCTTCCATACACCAACAAGAGTCATCAGTAAAGGTAAGTAATAACTTTTACATACTTTTAGAACTAAAGATATGGGTGAATTAGGTATAAAATTTACTTTGAAGTTATTTTTTGGAGGGTCTGGAACGGATTAATTCAATTCACATTATTTCTTATGGTGAAATTTGTTTCAGTTTACAAATACCTGGTTGATACCTGGTTGATGGGGTTCTGGGAGTTGTTTTACTCCCAAGCCCGGCCCGAGGCCAGGCTTGACTTGCGAAAGTTTGGTCCACTAGGCTGTTGCTTGGAGCGGCCCGCAGGCCCACATACCCACCGCAGCCCGGCTGGTCCGGCACTCCTTGGAGGAAACAATCTAGTTTCCTCTTGAAGATGTCCACTGTTGTTCTCTATCTATAGAGGATTATTTTCCCTTCATTGTAACACTTCTCTGTAGTGAGGCATCACAGTGTCATTAAAAAGGTTAATGCAATGGCCTACTACAGCTTGTCTGGGCGAGTAGTTTCAACAAAAGTTTGCATTTCTTCCCACAGTCTACACCACTTCCTATTGTTGAGGAAGGGACATTCTATACTGTCTCCTCCTCCCTTGAAGACATTTCCTCAGCTGCTCTTGTTGCTGCTCCTTGTGGTCATTCTCTCATGTGTTTTCTTGGCTTGAATCTTACTACTGGCTTTCTTGGGACCCATGACGAGATATATAATAACTTATGTTCAAATACCCAAAAATCCAAAAAAACAGAAATTCTTTACAAAGAATTCAGGCGTGATTATCACTAGACTGGAGGCACTGGTAAACTTAAGCGTGAGCGCAGTGCCACCACGCGCTAGGTCGGACATACTGTAGACACTCATTATCCGGGATTCGAAATCTGGAAAAACGCCCTTATACTGTATGACCAAAAGCGCGACCAGATAAAGTTCTCAATATCCGGCCAAAATATCCAATTAGCCAGAAAATCGGGTGTTTGATCGGATAAAAAAATCTGGGCCGGTTAACATGCTGCCAATGTTGCACTATCCGGACAGTCAGCCGGACAAGCATGAATTGTCCGGATATGAAAGCCAGGCGGCGGGCCGTACCGTATTAATCCCGTACGGTGTGGCTCGAGGCGCATGGTGTAGGAGGGGGTGGGTGGGAGGTGGAGGGGAGAGGGGAGTGTTGGGAGGGACTACCTGGGGGGGAAAAGGGGGATGTGGAGCGGCCTATACACTACAGTACCGGGATTACCATCAATTTTAGAACAATTCATCATAGCCAAAACAAAAGAAGTACTGTACAAGTAATTATGTAATAACAAATATATAAGTTTCCTAAAAACAATTTGCACAGGCTGAAGTTACTTTAAAAATATCGTGAGTTTTTTCCTCCTGGCGGCCTACATAACGTGCTCTCCTGCCCCAAGTGGACTCGTCCAAGCCTGGTCAAGACGCGTGCTCCCGTCCCTCGTGTTATACCACGGTGCCGCACTATTAGTGAAATATTTTTTAAATAACTTTTTTATTTTCAAGTAACTTTGAACATTTTTGGCCAAAACTATGTCTGGTAGCAGCAATCATCTTCTGGAGGTGTTAAGAGGAAGAAGGGTTGTCCTAACAATTAAGACAAGTTACGTGTTATACAACTTGTGAAAATGGCCTGTCGACTTCAAGTGA
>WNGS01165339.1:6405122-6433339 GCA_020271785.1 Procambarus virginalis
TGGCAATATTTCTTATAATATTGAATATTCATTCAATATTAGCCGAATATTCGCTTACGAGCCGTCTCTGGGAACGGATTAATTTGTAAGCTGAGGGACCACTGTATTATAGTACAAAATAGTGTGTACAGTATTTGTATGAAATATATTTTGAAGTTAATATTTTTGGGAGTGTGGAATGGAATAATTCAATTTACATTACAGTGGTACCTCAGCTTATGAATTTAATTGGTTTGAAGAGACAGTTCGTAAGCCAAAAAATTCGTAAACTGAAGCTAATTTTCCCATCAGAAATAATGTAAAATGAATCAATGCATTCCACACTCCCCATAAAACTAACTTCAAGGTAAATTTTATACCTAATTCACCCAAATCTTCAGTACTAAAATATGACAAGTTATTGCTTATCTTTATCGTGAAGCCCGTGGCAAATCAAAGAGCTGATCATACAACAGGCCAATGAACACAGAAGGCAAGCTAAACTTGATTCTTATATGGTAAGAAAATCAAGGCAAGCGCCTTCAACCAGTGAGGCGTCACAGGCAAGCCAAGCACCTTCAATCAGTGAGGCGTCACAGGCAAGCCAAGCGCCTTCAACCAGTGAGGCTTCACAGGCAAGCCAAGTGCCTTCAACCAGTGAGGCTTCACAGGCAAGCCAAGCGCCTTCAACCAGTGAGGCTTCAGCAGCTGGCAATCAAAACTAACTTTGCTTAATGAACTGTACAGTAATTTTAAGTGTTAATTTTAGTGTTGTGTTAGTATAAGTACGTAAATTGTTAAGAATTCATAACTTCAAGAGGTGTCACATCAATCAAGAAGACGAACACAACAAGTCAGTTTTGAGGTTTCTAGTTCAATATTTAATAATTATATGTGGTAAGGCATTCAAACTGTTGTTTGTAGTATAAAAATAGTGGAAATGGTCACTTTTGGACTCAGAAGTGAAAAAGTACTATTATCCGGAACACGTGATTATCTGGCTGGGGGTCCTCCCATATAGTCCGGATAATCGAGTGAAGACAGTACGCGTATCAACAAACTTCGTCCCGAGGCAAAGTTCATAGCCCAATTCAGATTTTACGAAGAAATTGAGCTTGTAACCTAAACAGTTCATAAAGAGGGCATTCGTAAGCCGAGTGTCACTATAATTATGGGAAAATTAGTTTCGGGTTATGACCCGTCTCTGGGAACGGATTAAATTCGTAAACGAAGGTACCACTGTATATAGGATTAGCCAGAAAAAACAAAGGAAATGCATTTTTAATTGTGCTGAAACAATGAACATAACCATATTCATGGCAACTCGAGCTTGTTGAAGGTGGCACGCGACTGCCTCTGGAAGTCTATGCCCGGTGACCCATTGACAGGACATCACATGCCATTATCTGGATACCACTGCGGCCAAAGTACATTTGTGCAATATTTTCAACATATGTGATCAGGGAAGGCTATTTAACATTTTGGAAGGAAAAATAATATTTTGCAAAGATTTATTTTTGGCTCACCATGGGTTTGTCATATTTTAAGGAGATGCAGCAAGGTGGTTAAAGGTTGTAGAATTTTTTTAAATACATATTAATCGCCCATTCAGTTTCATTTACATATAGCATCATGTAAACAAATACTGTACCAATAAACTCAACAATTAAGGCACCATATCACTTAAGACCAGGTCGTATATGCTCCTCACAACTGTCATATATCTACACTGTACAGTATATTCCAATCACTCCTTACAAACCATTTCAACCCATCTTGGATTTTTACCATGTTCTGTGCACTGTTCACAATCAGTTCCAGCTTCTTCACACACCCACTCTTCCAGCCCAGAAATGGTAGTAAAACTAGCTTACTGTTTCTATTACTTTCCAAGCAGCCCTAAGTTATCTCTCATCTTGTTAGGCTAATAAGGTCCCGGTAGTAGTTGGGTTCGTTCTCCACACGCACTTGAGAATTTCAGGTTCGAATCTGGGCGGGACAGAAATGGTTGGGTGCGTTTCCTATCACCTAATGTCCCTGCCCACCTAGTTGTAAACATATACCCAGGAATTAGTCAGCTTGTTGTGAGGTTGCATCCTGGGGTGGGTCAGTTCAAGTGGGTTAATTCAACCCTGAGGGGAAGGGGGGAGACCACAGTACAAGCCATGTACTCTATGTATAAAACTGGTTGCCTGTTCCCCAGCACAAAATATTATTATGAATTGTATCAAACAATTGAAACAACTGAGGTATAAATATACACAAAGGGATGAATGAGGTAGCTCAAGCTATTCTCACCCCGTACATGCACAGCTTGTTCATACATATTTACACACATCACAAACAATCAACATACTACTGAACATTCTGAGTGATAAGCACATACATTTCTTTCTTTACACATGCAGTACGTTACCAGACATGAACACAAATACTTTTATGACTAGGTACACAAGACAATTTACAATACATTCAGACAATTTAACAAAGTTACAGTCTTGGTGCAAAATTCTTGTATCTCGTCAGAATATCATCAATCTTTCCGTTGTGACACATCCAGGCTATTTGTTCTGGAACAGTCCATATCTCAGTATTTCTATATACATTAATCAACAGGCAATCAAGAACATTGATTAATGTACAGTATATAGAAATGCTGAATAGATTACACCCCCAAATCAGAAGATTTTTTTATTTAATATAGCGTATATCAGTTAAGGTAGTGTACAGTAAAAAAAAAAATATAAAAAAAAAAAACATAGTCCATTTAAAGTATTCAGATTATAAATTACGCAATCATTATGAAGCAAGATTAAGGCAACTACAAAAATATGTAGAGCGCAAGATAAAACTAAATCATGATATAGTGTACTCAACATGTGAAAATTTCATGAGATTTGATAAAGTAACAAATGATTCTATATAATCGCATGAGATTTTTAAGTGATAGAGCTCACAAGATGTTGATTGCCTAAAGTCAAAACTTGAAGAAATATGTATTGTTGTAATTATCACATCTATACAGAAGTACAATTTACTACTGGCATACAGTAGTACAATTTAGATTTGAACTGAAGATACAATACATAATAACTTAAGAGACCCAAGTAAGGGTTTAAATAAATTACAAACTTTTTTAATTCCAACACAATGTTCCATAATTTAAGCAAGAGTCATGCCCATCTTCCATTTAAGACTAAATGGATTTCACTCATAGCACTCTGGAGTGGCCAACCAAATACCTGTACATGTATAATATAAACTTGCATCTGGCATCCCATAGTTGGATAACTGCCATTCAACTAACTTTGTTGTGACTTCTGGAAACTCTGATAACCTGACAGCCTCCACTGTCAAACTTGTGTAAATGGTCAACTGTGAAGATTAATGTTTGAAGTTGGTGCAATATAGCCAACCAAGACGATGGATATTACACCATAGTCCGCTGAATACTATATTATTAAGCACTGTGCAACAAACTGTCTTGTGTACACATTTTAAGATTAACACAGTTACAGCTTTGACTAAAAATCATCTGTACTTAGTCCAGAACATCAGATCATTTAACACTATCATTTAGTACTAAACAAAACTTTTCTATATTATCTTAATATAGAAAAGGTTACTTCCTTTACGGTTACTTCCTTTATATACGTTACTTCCACTCAGCAACGACACAGCACTGCGTCTTTTTTTTACTTGGGGGTAATCCGGTAACGACGCAGCATTGTGTCGTTTCCGGCGGCAAATTGGCGGCAGCTTCGGGAGGGGCCGCGCCGCAGTTTTGGACATTATATGCATATACATTTGTAGGGAATTTCATTGTGAACACATTGATACCAAAATGAAAGACCTAGGACCAGAATTGAGGTAACAAAGTTGAAAAGAGTATACCCATTTTATTGTTCTTTATTAGCGCTCGATGCGGTAGCGCACCGTCACTTTCTTTGTTTGCTGTGGGTGGGACGCCGGGCCTTTGGACTTTATATTTGCATATACTCCTGTAGGGAATTCTATTGCAAACACAATGACACAAAAATGAAAGATCTAGGACGAGACTTGAGATGTCCAAAGTGAAGAGAGTGTACACATTTTATTGCCTTTTCGCGCTCCCGGGTAACACGCTCTCACTTTCTCGCCGGGCTTTTGGGCTTTATATGCATTTAGTCCTGTAGAGAATTCTATTGCGAACACATTGATACCAAATTGAAAAACTAAGGACGAGAATTGAGGTGACAAAGTTGAAGAGAGTATACACATTTCGGTATGACCGCGCTCTTTATTGTAATGAGAGGCGCCGTGGGGTGGTGCAGCGCTCTCTTTCTGGTAACTTTCATCTTGTCAGCGGGTGGAGCGCGCCGCTGTTTTTGACATTATATGCATATATTCCTGTTGGGAATTCTATTCCAAACACATTGATACCAAAATGAAAGACCTAGGACGAGAATTGAGGTGACCAAAATGAAAGGAGTGTACACATTTTATCGGTCCTGTGCGCTCCCGGGTAACATGCTCTCGCTTTCTCTGTTTGTTGCTGATAGTACGCTGGGCATTTGGACTTAATATGCCTTTATTCCTGTAGAGAATTCTATTGCGAACACAATGATACCAAATTGAAAAACCTAGGACGAGAATTGAGGTAACAAAGTTAAAAAGATTATACACTTTTCAGAATTACTGCGCGCTCCCGCGGAATGCCCAAACCCACATGGGTAGTGTGGCGCACGTGCGCCCAAACCATCAAAGTGTTAACTGTAACATTTCTAAATAAATACTTGCCCACCTGTGTGACTTAACCAAATATGTAGACAATCCCAATAAAAATGGGTGAAGATACAGCAATCAACTGTCAAAATAACTTTACATCCTTCAATGTCATTTCCATTTGTGAATGTATTTTGCTCAACTTATAACAATACCCTTCAAATACCCTGTATCTAATGAAGTCACCAAATTTAAATGTGTTTCCGTGAATAGTACATCACATTTTCACATATAATTTCCCCAAGGCCAAAGACGGATGTACTAAAAATGGCGGTAGCTCGCAAAATTGACGTGATGTCCCGTTTTCTGTTTGAGGGTCCTTGGGTAGGTTAGGTTTGGGCTATTTAGAAAGAAGTTTTGTGACATCGGGAATGCTCAGGAGAACGGGCTGTAAATTCTGCTTTGGGGTGGGGTGGGGGGGGGGAGTGACCAATCAAACAGGGCACTGTTGCAGCCACAAGAGGGACCTTCCAGTCACATACGTTGCAGACATTAAAACTCTACAAAACCTGACACTGCATCAAATCTACTCTGGCAACTTCAATGCCTCAAGACCTCTCCCTGCTGCAGAGGAGAAAGGATCAAGGAGTACACATTCTCTTCCGAGTCTGGAGCCTCAGCAGGGAAAAATAGACTGAGCTATCAACCAGGGAAGCCATAGAACCCCAGAAAGCCAAAACCAAGACCCATCCCAAAAGAGAAAGTAAGTACAATAATCAGAGAAGTAGACTCCCTAGCCTCTGTAAAATCCCCAGAAAGCAGCCTCGACACTGCCTTTATCGTCCCAGTAGCTTATAAAGCCAGCAATCCAACCACAGGATAAACTTAAAAGCTCCAACTGTCCCTAAGAGAGGGACCCACCAACTAGAATATAATATACAGCTCAGAATTAACCCTTAAATTGCACAACACGTCATATGAGGTGTTGAGTAACTTACCCAAAAGTGCACATCATGTCATATGATGTGTTGGAGTACTACGCAAGATTTAAATGACCCTCGGATACACGGGGTTCACCTCACCATCAGGGCTCTTGTAAACAGACCCCATTTAAAAAATCATGGGCCACATTCATGGTGTGAGGCCTCAGTTCTGAGTGAGCTACCAAGGCTGGTGCACACAGCATGAGCTCACAGCACTGCTGTTCAGCTTGTGATCACAGCATCACCTAAAAGGTCAAAAATATATGTACATGCTATTATTAGCGATGATAGTATTACAGAAGACCCCTGACTGTGATAAAAATGACCAGGATTCTGATAATAGCAGGATTGTTGATAATTAGTGCTGTAGTAGGAGTAATCAATCTTGGCGGGGAGGGAGATAGCATTGTCTACCGACTCTCTGTGACCACTTTTTACTGTCTGGACTCACTATACCAGCTTAGTGGTTCGCTATAGTGAACAAAACATGCAGATACTTATATATAACATCTGTATATAGTGAATAAAAGCAAAAACAGTATGGTTGAGGAGAATGTCGGGGAGTCGGGTGAGGTGAGGGACGGAAGGAGTGGCAGCCAGTGGCGGGCTGCCGCTGCCAATCAGCATACCAACTTAGTGGTTCGTTATGGTGAACACAAATGTAGATACAGTAGTGGTACCTCGGATAACGAGCGTTCCTGTTTACCAGTTTTTCAGGTTACGAGCAAGATTGCTCGGAAAATTACATCAGAATACGAGGGTGTTGATACGCATATAGGCCGACCTAGCGCGTGGTGGCACGGCGATCGCCCCTCAGTTCACCAGTGCCTCGTGCCCAGTGACTATCCCGCCTGAATTCTTCACCAGGATTTACAGTGTTTTGTTGGATTTTTGGCCATTTGATCATAAAAGTTGTTATTATATATCTCACCATGGGTCCCAAGAAAGCCAGTGGTAAGGATCAAGGCAAGAAATTGCATGTGAGGATGACAATCGAGGAAAAACAAGAGATCATTCGGAAGCATGAAAATGGTGCACATGTTGTTAAACTTTGTAGGCAGTACAACAAATCCATGCCAACAATATGCACTATACTTGCCAAGAAAAAGGACATTATGAGTGCTAAAGTGGCAAAAGGCATAACAACAATCACAAAACAAAGACCACAAATACTTGAGGATGTGAAAATGTTATTAATTTGGATACATGACAAGGAGTTAAAGGGTGAGTGTTTCAGAGGCCATCATTTGTGAGAAAGCCAGGGTATTGCACGAAGACCTTGTAAAGAAAACCCCTGGAACGAGTGCAGATACAATAGACTTTAAGGCAAGCAGGGGATGGTTTAAATATTTTAAAAAGAAATGGCATTCATAGTGTTTGTGAGGCATGGGGAGGCTGCCAGCTCAGACAAACTAGTGGCTGACAGATTTATTGAAGAATTTGAGAAGTTTGTAGAGGCCGAGGGATACCTACCGCAACAAGTGTTTAATTGTGAGACAGGACTGTTCTGGAAAAGATTGCCTAAGAGGACATACATTACCAATGAGAAAAAATCATTGCCCTGACACAAGCCTATGAAAGATAGGTTTACGCTTGTGCCGAGTTCAAATGCGAGTGGCGATTTGAAAATTAAACCCTTGCTTGTATATCATTCTGAAAATCCAAGGGTTTTCAAACAGTATAGAATGCAGAAAAACCAAATGTGTGTGATGTGGAGGGCTAATAATAAGGCATGGGTGACTAAGATTTTTTTTTTTTTTTGGAGTGGGTGAATGAAGTGGTGTGCCCAGCCATAGAAAAATATCTGCAGGAGAAACACTTGCCACTCAAGGCCCTGTTTCCCCTTGACAATGCTCCTGCTCATCCTCCAGGCTTGGAAGATTAATTGTTGCACAGATACAGTAATTTTCTCACAGTAAAGTTCCCTCCTCCTAACACCACTCCTCTAACTCAGCCTATGGACCAGAAAATCATAGCGAATTTTAAGAAACTTTATGAAAGGGCACTTTTCCGGAAATGTTTTGAAGTGACCGAAGCCACAAACCTCACCCTCAAAGAGTTCTGGAAACACCATTTTAACATTTGAAGTGCTTTAAAACTCATTGACAAAGCCTGGCAAGAAGTGACTCAAAGAACCCTGATCTCTGGCTGGAGAAAATTGTGGCCTGAATGTGTGACAGAACTAGACTTTGAGGGGTTTGAGCCTGTAAATGATGTGCCTATTGTTGAAGAAATTGTTACTCTGGGCCGGCAAATGGGCTCGGAATTGGATGGTGCTGATGTGGAGTTGGTGGAAGAACACAACGAAGAACTGACCACCGAATAACTCCAAGCCCTTCAAAAATAACAGCAAGAAGACACAGCTGAGGATGTTTCTCCAGTGGAGGAGGATGACGCAGTACAGAATGTCCATTCCACAACCATTAAGAAGTGGTTTGAGATGTGGGAAGAAATGCAAACTTTTATTGAAACGACTCACCCAGAGAAAGCTGTAGTAGGCCGATGCATAAATCTTTTCAATGACAATGTGATGCCTCACTACAGAGAAATCTTGCAAAGAAGGGAAAAACAATCTTCAATCCACTGCTTTGTTGTGAGAAAATCGAGCATTGAGCGACAACCAGGACCCAGTGGTATGCAGGCAAAACGTGCCAGAGAGTGTACCCCAGAGAGGGCTTCACTGCCTGATGTTATAATGGAAGGGGACTCCCCTTCCAAACAGTAACACCTCTCCTCCTCCCCCTCCTCACCATCTTCCTTACACCAACAGCAGTCATCAGCAAAGGTAAGTAATAACTTGAACATACTTTTGTAGTGTAGATTTAGATGAATTAGGTATAAAATTTATTTAGTTCGAAGTGAGGTTTTTGGGTAGTCAGGAACGGATTAATTCATTTCCCATTATTTCTTATGGGGAAATTAGCTTTGATTCATGAGCTTTCGGGTTACAAGCTGTCTCCAGGAACGGATTAAACTCTTAAACTGAAGTACCCCTGTACTTATATATAACATGTATATATAGTGTAATAACAGCAAAAGGAGTGTTGGGAGAAGCCATTTTGGTGAGGAAGGTGGCGACATCTGCATGACTTGTCATGCTGGGTAAGGATGGCTACTATGCTCTTTGGACACTATCTTCTTGAGGTTATCTTGAGATAATTTCGAGGCTTTTAGTGTCCCCGCGGCTCGGTCCTCAACCAGGCCTCCACCCCCAGGAAGCAGCCCGTGACAGCTGACTAACACCCAGGTACCTATTTTACTGCTAGGTAACAGGGGCATAGGGTGAAAGAAACTCTGCCCATTGTTTCTCGCCGGCACCTGGGATCGAACCCAGGACCACAGGATCACAAGTCCAGTATGCTGTCCGCTCGGACGACCGGCTCCCTCTATACCGGCTTAGTTGAACAGTTATGGTGAACAAAACATGTAGATATTTATATGTAATGTGTGTATATATTATAACATCACAAACAGTATACTTGAAGGAGGAAAGTTAATGCATCTGGCTTGAACCAGTGAGGGAGGGAGGGAGCATTAGTTGTGTGTAGCCACCTGTTACTGTCTGCTGTCACCATACAAGATTAGTGGTTCGTTACGGTGAACACAAATGTAAATACTGTACTTGAATATAACATGTGCATATGGTATAATAACAGCAAAAGGAGTGTTGGGAGAAGCCATTTTGGTGAGGGAGGTGGTGTCATCTTCCTGACTTATGCTGTGTAAGGATGACCACTATGCTCTTTGTGCACTATACCAGCTTAGATGAACAGTTATGGTGAACAGTTATGATTCACACATTTTATTATATAAATATATCACACTACACACTATTGAATAATATTACAGCAAAAAAAGAAGATAAATCAGACATTGAAATAATTGGGTAATAATATCTTTGTGGCAACTCCCGCCTGACAGCTGTGGCGGAGCAGACCGCCTCGGACAGCATGCCGAGTCAGCGCCTCTTTTTTGCCAGACTTCCCCGACCTATTACGGCCAAAATATGCCACTTACAATTTGTTTTATTATTTTTCTTATGATCAGGGAACACAAATTAACAGGTTTATAAGAGAAAAAAATTGATTTCTTTTTTATGTGCCTGTGGGTGACAAAGGCCAAATAGCCTGGAGCAGCTTAACCCTTAAACTGCACATGGCATATCTATACGCCATGAGTACCATGTCCCACGGTGTGCATGGCGTATATATACGCCGTAGGGTGCCAAGCATGATTCAAATGACCCTTGGCTACACGGGGTTCACATTAGCTTCCTCAGGGCTCTTGTAAACAGACGCCATTTTTTTAAAAATCGTGGGCAATATTCTCCGGTGTGAGAGCCACAGTACTGTTGGAGCAAACAAGGCTGATGCACGCAGCATGAGCGAACAGCATTGCTGTTCAGCTTGTGACCACAGCATTGCTGAAAAATGTCAAAATAAATATATAACTGCTATTATTTAGCAATGACAATATTACAGAGGACCCCTGACTGTGATAAAAATGATCAGGATTGTGATAATAGCAGGATTGTTGATAATTAGCGCTGTGGGAGGAGTGATGCTGAGGGACGGAGGGAAATAGCATCGTCTACTGACTGTGGCCACCTGTTATTGTCTGCATTCACCATACCAGCTCAGTGGTTACCTATGGTGAACACAAATATAGATACTTCTATATAATGTGTGAATTCGTGTAATAACGGCAAAAGGATTATGTTGGGAGGAGCCATTTGGGTGACGGAGGTGACGTCGTCTGCATGATTTATCTGGCTGTGTAGAGGGTGGCCACTCTGCTCTTTGGGCACTCTACAAGCTTAGGTGTACAGTTATGGTGCATACAATATGTAGATACTTATATATAATATGTGTATATAGTGTAATAACACTGCAAATAATATTGTTGGGGGAGAAAGTTTAGTGAGTGTGACCTTGAATGAGTGAGGGAGCCGCCAGCTGACTGTGTGTATAGTGACGAATCTTAGTGCCTGAACTAACTACAGTATATCAGCTTAGTTGTACAGTTGTGAACAAAACATGTAGATACTTATATACAACATCTGTATATTGTGAATACACTATAAAACAGGATGGTGGGAGGAGAAAGTGGGCGAGTGAGGCGTTGTTGAGGGAGTGAGTGGCAACGAGTGGCTGGCTGGTGTGTGGCGGTCACTCCCATTGCTTTTTGACTCATAATACCAACTTAGTGGTTCGTTATGGTGACCAAAACATGCAGATACTTATATATATATATATAACCTGCGTATAGAGTGTAATAACAGTAAAACTTTGTTTATTGTTTTATGAACATAATAATTGAATCACTAATATGCACACCATACTTTTGAGTACTGCGATGATTCACCTCTTATTATATAAATATATCACACTACACACTATTGAATAATATTACTACAAAAAACTAAGAAAAAATCAATCAGACACATTGAAATAATTAGGTAATAATATCTTAGTGGCAACTCCCACCTGTCAGCACGGGCGACGCTGACCGTCTCTGACGACCGCTCTGTCAATGCCCACTTTCTGCCAGACTTCCTCGGCCTATTGCCCCCAAAATATATCACATACGATTTTTTTTTTATTTTTCCCGTGCTCAGGGAACACAAATTAACATTTTTAGAAGACAATAATTTTTTAGAATTTTTTTCTTACGCACAGGGGTGTAAATCTCCTCAGGACCCCTTAGAAGCTTAATGGTTAAGGGTTAAGTACAACTGTAGAATGCATTGTACTTAATCAAATAAGTTAGAATAAACACCCTAAAAGTGACAGCCACCAAAACCAAAGGTTTCGGTCAGTACACCCCTTCACTCGAGCCCCTCAAATCTAACCCCTCCACTCTACATAGGAGAAAGGATCCCTCTCAAAAATGCCATATGATAAGAAATATACAACATTGTATAACCATCAGCAATAGCAAAGTTTTGCAATACCCCACTACACATACAGCTGTAACTGGATTAAAATATTTGGTCTGTTTCAGGGGAAAATAACTACAAGCCCTTTATCCTACTCTCACTGAATACACTTATGCATTTAAAACATACTGTAAATGTATGGATACACAGCACATGTTAACTACAGTATACAACAGTATATTTCTTAAAATACAGTAATACTAAACCCCCAACAAGTCAAATATATGGAGCATATTACATCTAAGAACAGACTAAATGACACCCATAATCTGTTGCCTTACCTGGAATGCCTGAGAGCCCTTGGCAGGTAAAATGTCTAAAAGTGTGTGTATTCTTTGTCCTGAGGATGGCTGTCTACGGATAGCGTCGATGTCTTCAGCAGACACTAAGCCAGTTTCTCTAAGGAATGGAATGATTCGCTCTACATCAATCTGAAATTAAAGAAAATTATAGTTATAGCATATGAAACATGAAAACTGAAATGCATATACAATAGTCGCCCATTTGTAATTACAAGATGGTGCAATAAGTTTCTAAACCAACTTATGGCATATTAAATTTTTAAGAGTTGTACTCAAAAATAAAGTACAGTACAGTGAAATCTCGTGTGACGAGCGCCTCAATTTACGAGCATTTTGAATAACGATCGCGCCGATCGCCGACAATTTGTCTTGATTGGCGAGCACTCGTTTGATTAACGAGAAAACCACATGGTGCGTCCCTGCTGCTTCTCACACATTCTCGAACGCCTCCGACAATGCAAATATTTTTTTTGTTTAATGATGCTAATGATGCTGGGATGTAAAGGGGTGATTGCTGTGATGTTGCAAAGCATTGACGCATTCTTGTAGAGTAAAAAAAATTAAAATATTGAAAAACAGAACAAATGTCAAAAAGGTTCGTTCAGTGTTTGTCGGATAGGATGCTCTATTATTAATAAATAAATGAAAAATACAAAACAAATTGAACACATTTGAAACAAAGATTGTCATTATGGAGCATCCTAAAAGACAAACACTGAACGAACCTTTATGGCATTTGTCCGTTTTTTTTTTTTTTAAATTTTCATTTATTTTTTATTTTTTTATTTTTTTAAGAAACATTGAGCAGCCTACCTGACAAACACCGAACAAACCTTTTGCTATAAAAAAATGAAAAAAAAATTGAACAAATTTGTAGAAAGAAAACTGTCAGGTTTGTTCAGTGTATGTAAGGTAGGCTGCTCCATTATTTAAAACATTGAATATCATATTGAAGTTTTTCAGTGGTAGAACGGATTAATGCGAGTTCCATTATTTTAAAATGGGGAAATTCGTTTCGAAAGACGAGCGTTTCACATAACGAGCTCAGTGCTGGAACGGATTAAATTCGTTATTCGAGGTTCCACTGTACACAAACTCAGCATTGTAGACTGTTTCAACCATTACCTATTTACAAGACAGGATGCCCGTCATGCTTTTAGAGATCTCCCCCTAGACAATGTCTTACCTTTCCAAGGATGCAACCCACAACAGTTGACAAATTCCCTAATACCGTATCTCCCCTATTTACAGGCATCGAGTGTAAAGAAACATCCAATTTCTTGTCCCGTCTGGTAGCTGAACCTAGGAACAATCAGTTGTGAGATGACATCGCTAAAACCAAGCAACATACCACTTAAATTTACAATCAATTTAAAACTGGTACACATTTTAAATTAGTGAATAAACTACTGTATCTGCTTAGGTGAACTCTCGGGATGCAACACCTGGAACATTTTGTTCACACCAACGATAGAAATGTACATACGATACGAAATAGATACGATAGAAATGTACGATAGAAATTTAAAGGTTTATATTTGGGGCATTCACGGAAACTCATACAAAAGATTACATGGATGGTGAAATCTGGATTCCAAATTATAATTTATATAGATGTGATAGAAAAACTAGGTCAAATAGAGGAGTAGGTCTGTATATTAAAGAGGACCTGGTATGCACAGAACTACTAAACTCAACTAATGAGGTGGTAGAGGTACTTGGAATTAAGGTAGAAAAACTAAACCTAATTATTATTCTAATATATAAACCGCCAGATACAACGGTTGAGGAATTCATAGAGCAGATGCACAAAATAGAGAACATACTTGATAACCTAGCAAACCCAGCTCCAGATATTATCTTCCTTGGAGATTTCAATTTACCGAGTCCAAGATGGAGAATGGCAAACACAAATATCATAGCAGGGAATGACCTGGGAAATAACCAACCGCAGGTCAGAGAACTTTTGAGATTCTGTGACAAATTCTCGCTCAATCAACAGATTACAGAACCAATTAGGAACGAAAACACACTAGACTTGTTATTCACAAACAATGATGCACTAATCAGACACAACACAATCTCAGATACTTCATACTTGCACCACAAGCTCATTGAAGTGTGAACTAGCATAAATAATGGTAGCAGGTCTAAGAGACCCAACAAGCGAGAAGGAATATTCAATCAATTCAATTTCAACAATAAGAGGACCGACTGGGAGAAAATAAATGTAGACCTTGGAACCATTCAATGGGAGACGGTCTTAAGCGACAAAACTCCCACACAGGGCATAGCTCAACTGGCAGCTGAAGCTTACAAGGTCTGCTTGAAGCACGTGCCCGTGAGGAGGGGCAGAAAGAGGACCACTCTAGAAAGAGAACGCAGACGACTGTACAGAAGGAAAAAAATAACGGAAATGCTTCGACAGACAACTATCACAAACAAGGAAAATAAGCCTAAGCAGGGAGATCGAAGAAATAGAACAAACGTTGAAGCGATCATATGAGTCAGGGGAAATGGAATTGGAATAGAAAGCTATGCAAGAGATAAGGAAAAATCCGAAATATTTTTTCACGTACGCAAAATCAAAATAAAAAACCTCGACCAGTATTGGACCGTTAATTACAAATGAAGGTACGTACACAGAGGACAACAAAGAGATTAGTGAAATTCTAAGAAGCCATTATGAGGCTATGTTTAGCACATTAATAAACATGAAAATTGATGACCCAGACAGCTTCTTTATGAATGACATTCAAGCTGCAGATAATATAACGGATATTACCACAAAATTCGGAAGACTTTGAAAGAGAAATTGACAATATGCCTATGCACTCAGCTCCTGGGCCTGACTCATGGAATTCAATATTCATAAAGAAATGTAAAGTACCAGTAGCGAGAGCACTCGGCGTAATATGGAGAAAGAGCCTGGATACAGGGGAGATACCAGCAGCACTTAAATCTGCAGATATAGCTCTGTTGCACAAGGGAGGGAGTAAAGCCTTGGCAAAAAATTATAGGCCAGTTGCACTAACATCACACATAATAAAAGTGTTTGAAAGAGTGATTAGGAATCAAATTTCTAGTTTTATGGAAAACAATGAATTGCACAACCCAGGACAACATGGATTTAGAGAGAGAAGATCCTGTCTGTCACAGTTACTCAACCACTATGACAAAATCACAGAAGCCCTAGAAGAAAAGCAAAATGCAGATGCTGTATACACAGACTTTGCAAAGGCGTTCGACAAATGTGACCATGGGGTGATAGCTCACAAAATGAGGTCAATGGGAATAACTGGAAAATAGGACGCTGGATACTCAATTTCCTGTCGAACAGAACACAAAGAGTAACAGTCAATCAGATAAAATCGAGTCCAAGCGATGCTAAAAGCTCTGTACCTCAAGGTACAGTCCTTGCACCGCTACTGTTCCTTATTCTCATATCTGATATTGACAAAAATACGCGTCACAGCTTCGTGTCGTCCTTTGCAGATGACAAAAATCAGCATGAAAATTACCTCTCCTGAAGACATTGAAAAACTACAAGCAGATGTCAACAAAGTTTTCGATTGGGCAGCAGAAAATAACGATGTTTAACAGTGATAAATTTCAGGTACTCAGGTACGGCAAAAATGAGGATTTGAAACATAATACAGGGTACAAAACACAATCGAATCTTCCCATAGTAGAAAAACAGCATATCAAGGATTTGGGAATAATGATGTCCGACGATCTAACGTTTAGGGAGCATAACCAAGCAAATATTGCATCAGCCAAAAAAATGATAGGATGGATTACGAGAACGAGAATGTGATGGGATCCAGGGATCCCATCACAATGGTTGTACTCTTCAAGTCACTTGTGTTGTCCCGTCTTACTTCCCCCTTCAGAGCAGGAAAGATTGCCGAAATAGAGGGAATACAGAGAACATATACAGCACACATAGACGAGATAAAACACCTAAATTATTGGGATCGTCTCAAAGCTCTCCAAATGTACTCTCTAGAAAGGAGACGAGAGAGATACCAAATAATATACACATGGAAAATACTGGAGGGCCAGGTCCCAAATCTACACAGTAAAATAACAACGTACTGGAGTGAACGATATGGAAGAAAATGCAAGATTGAACCAGTGAAGAGCAGAGGTGCCAT
This sequence comes from Procambarus virginalis, assembly GCA_020271785.1. Classification (NCBI taxonomy): domain Eukaryota; kingdom Metazoa; phylum Arthropoda; class Malacostraca; order Decapoda; family Cambaridae; genus Procambarus; species Procambarus virginalis. Next base: position 6,421,186 of record WNGS01165339.1, read on the forward strand.
AGGCACAATCAGAGAGCACTGTATAAACATCAGAGGTCCGCGGTTGTTCAACGTCCTCCCAGCGACTATAAGAAATATTGCCGGAACAACCGTGGACATCTTCAAGAGAAAACTGGACTGTTTTCTAAGAGAAGTTCCGGATCACCCGGGCTGTGGTGGATATGTGGCAATAGTACAATCATTGTGATGGGATCCCTGGTTTTGAAAGTTCTCATAATCCATCCTATAATTTTTCTGGCTGATGAAATATTTGTTTGGTTGTGCTCTCTAAACGCTAGGTCGTCAGACATCATTATTCCTAAATTCTTAACATGGTGCTTTCCTACTATGGGCAGATTTGATTGTGTTTTGCATCCTGTATCATGTTTAAGGTTCTCATTATTACTGTACCTGAATACAGTGGCACCAACTGTATCAACTTACAACTGCCCCTACAGTATCCACTCGATTTAATGGCCTATATGGGGCTGTACCCAGGTCATTATTTCCGGTGCTCCGGTATTTCCGAAGTTGTTGAAGTGTCAGTAATATTTCAAGTAACATTCAGGTAATATATATTTTATATAACTAAAATGAAATAAAATTCATTGTGTAATTGCGTTCCAAGTTAGTTCCTGTGTTAGTGCCCATTCTATCGCAGGTTACAATTAGTAATTCCTTCATATGACAAGTTGGATCACACAAGTGAACCACACAGCATTTACCAAACACCTCCCTCCCTCCCTCCCTCCCTCACCCCCACTCTTCCCTCATCCCTCACCCCCTCACTCTCCCCTCCCACCACCACCACTCCCTCACTGCTTCTATCCCTCCCTGCTTCTTCCCCCTCAATGCCCCCCTTCATCACTGCCTCCCATTCCTCCATCACTGCCTCCTACCCCTCCCTCACTGCCTTTCTCATAACATGAGAACAGCAGGCAATGGAGGAGGGAGCTACTAACGGGATAGAGGCTAGGCGTAGAGGCGGACATGTCTGTCAGCACCTGCTCGCAGATGCCAACTGTGCATAATTCATAAATAAAACTATATTTGCTTAAGTAACCCTTAAACTGCGCAACACGTCACATGACGTGTTGAGTAACTTACCCAAAATTGCGCATCACATCATGTGACGTGTTGGAGTACTACTTAAAACACTTTCGCGCATCCGTCGTGCATGAGAGCGTTACCAATTTTTCTCTTGAGTGTGCGTAACGGACTCGCTCACGAGTCACGAGAAAAATATTTCTATAAAATCCATTTTCTATCCGATCGACTTGGAGATAGTTTCAAGATGCGCGCCATGAAATTCCCGTTCTCCCCAATAGGCCGCATGGCACCCTGGCCTATGCGATCACGTGGTCGACCCATTGTTTTGTTGATACGAGGAGTGCCCGCACCATTCTTCCCTCACGCGCAAAACTTGATCGGTTTTACGCATTTATTCCCGTTCCAGTGTGTGTGTGACCCATTATATACATTTACCATGGATCCTGGTCAAGGCCCAAGCAGTGGTACGCATAAAGGAGCGAATAGGTCAGCCAAAGTAGACAAGATAAGTATGATTTACAAAAAGTATCGTGGGGTGAGGCTCACACCCTCCAAGATTCCGGGGCTTGTTGAAGCATTATCGAACGTTGATGATGATATTGAAGGGGATGAACCTGATTGTGATGATTTCAATGGCGATAATGACTCTCGTGAAACAGGAGCATATGATGTCTCTACAAGTGAAGAGAGTATGATGGAGAATGAGGACGAGAATGAGGAAGATATACCTGCCCCGCCACCTCGAAAGCGAACACATCCGGTACGTAGTCAAGAGCCTAAGACTGGTAACATGTGGAGTCGTAGCAACACTCCTCCAATTGTTGATTTTACTCGAACCCCAGGCCTGACCATTCCCACACCCACGTCTGCACTACAATTTATACAAATATTTTTTTACAAGAGTGTTGATTGAATTTTTGACCGTAGAAACAAACTTGTATGCCTCAAAAATTATACAGCACGCGTCAGAGAACATCAGGAAATTGTGGAAACCAGTGATGGTAAAAGAAATGGCCAGATATTTGGGCATGTGCATACTGATGGGGATAAACAAGCTCCCAACCATGAGGATGTACTGGCAAACAAATAAGTCTGGATGAAGGTACGATGGCATGGCCGACTCTTTCAAGGTGTACAATCCCAACAAAGCAGACAAATATGGTATATAACTTTACATACTAGCCGAATCAACATCTGGCTACATATATGCCTTTGACGTATATTGTGGCATTGGAAAAACGACAATGGAAACCGTCATGGGCTTGATTCAGTCCCTGGTGAACAAGGGTCATCATCCGTACATGGATAACTACTACAACTCGGTTACCCTGACAGAGAAGTTACGAGAAGTTGGGGTTTGCACATGTGGCACACAGACTGCAACGTGGTGCACCAAAGGCACTGCAACAGCAAGCAAATGGTAAACTTTCATTGGATACCACCCTGTACCGACAAAGATAACATATTCGTTATACTATGGAAAGACAAGCGCGTGGTCTCAATCATCACCAACTTGTACAATGCAGATACTAATGAAGTGCAGCGAAGGAAACTCATTCGGAAATGTGACAGAACAACTGCACTCGAACAGGTAAAAGTGAACAAACCGAAAGCAATTTGTGATTATAATCGCTACATGAAAGGTGTTGATCACTTCGATCAAATGGTCAAGTATTACCAGTTCGCAAGAAAAACTCACAAGTGGACAAAGAAGATCACGTTTTATTTTATGTAAATGGCTTTGCATAATGCATTTGCTTTGTATAGGAACAACAAGTGATCGCAAGAAGCTCACATTGCTAGAGTTTCACAAGGTGGCAATTTGGTCCCTATTGAAGTGCAACGCTGAGGAATGGCCACAACTACAACCATACCACATGCTCCAAACATAAGTCATGCTGCTGATGCCGCCGTGTCAACACCCAGACCATCTGGTGTGAGGCGGCCTCTTTTTACTTCAACACCTCAAGGCCACGCGTCCTCACCAACTTCAGAACAAGAGATGTCTGGTACAGAATCCCTAGACGAGACAGGTCTGACAGAAGACTCGGACACAAGTCGTCGTCCTCTCATAAAAAGAAACCGACATATTGTGGATTCAGAAAATCGTCTCGACTACAAGTTGACACATGAAATTGTAAAACTGACAAAACGTCTAAAGTGCCATGTTTGCTACAGGTCAGCATAAGGGGGACCTAGCATAGGATGCAAAACATGTGATGTAGGACTGTGTGTTGTACCTTGCTACACTAGATACCACCGGAAAAAGTGGTTCCTAATCAATGAAGTAATGAGATGCATGTCAAGTTTTGTGAAATATATGATACCAGGCACAAAAAATTTATACCAAAGCAGAAATGCAGAATTAGGAAACAGGATGGTTTAACAGAAATTGCCAGTGACCAAAAGCCACAAAAATTGAATCAATATAGGAAGAGACCAAACCCACAAACATACCAGCGATGCAAAGATGTGAGAAACAACTACACGGCAGAAAGAAGAGAGGCAGAAAGAAATTTTGAAAAACGAATAGCAGACAAATGTAAAACAGAACCAGGCCCATTCAATAAATTCATCAACAACAAATTGCAGGTAAAGGATAATATTCAGTGGTTGAAAATGAGAAACAAATTCACTGAAATTAAAAGGAAATGTGTGAACATTAAACAAAAAGTTCAAAAGTGTGTTTGTACAAAATGAAATCTTCAGAGAACCAGACATAAGAATTCCAGAGAACAACAGCATATAGAGGTATCTTGAGACGATGTGGAAAAAATGCTCAAGGAGATAAGTAAAAAAAAGCAATTGGCCCAAATGGCATTTCACCATGAGTTCTGAGAGAATGCACACCTGAGCTCAGCATTCCATTTCAATTGATTTTTCAGGCATCACTGTGTACAGGAGTCCTAGCAGATATGTGGGCAAAGGCTAACAATCCCAATCTACAAAAGTGGCAGCAGGGAAGACCCCCCTCATTTATAGACCTGTATTAATGACAAGTGTAATAGTCAAAATATTGGAAAAGCTAAATAAACTAAATGGGTAGAACACCTGGAGAAAAAAAAATAATCTCAGACAGTCAGTATGGTTTTCGATCTGGAAGATCTTGTGTATCACATTATTCAGTTTCTATAATCGAGCCACAGATATTTTACAGGAAAGAGATGATTGGGTAACTGCATCTATCTGGGCCTAAAAAAATAAAATGGCTTTCGACAGAGTTCCCACATAAGGGGTTGTACTGAAATGAACATATTGGAGGGGTGACATAGGATTCTAACATGGATGAAAAATTTTCTAACTGACAAAAATGAGGGCAATAATCCAAGGCAATGTATCTGACTGGAGAAATGTCACAAGTGAGTACCACAGGTTCAGTTCTTGCAACGGTGATGTTCATTGTCTACATAAATGATCTACCGGGTGGAACACAGAATTATATGAACACAATTACTGATTATGCCAAGATATTAGGGAAGATGAACTAAGATGATTGTCATGACCTTCAACAAGAACAGAAAATAAAGTGTATAGAGCACAACTTGGCAAATGGAATTTAATGTGAGTAAATGCCACGTTTGGAATGTGTAATAAAAGAACAGACCCCACACAACCGATAAATTATGTGAGAAATCTTTAAAGACTGCTGATAAAGTAAGCTTTAGGGGTGGTTCTCAATAGAAACTATCACCCGAGGACCACATAAAGAACATTGTGCGAGGAGCCTATACTACACTTTCTAACTTCAGAATTGCTTTTAAATACTGTACACGGATGGCGAAATACTAAAGAAATTGTTCACGATTTTTGTTAGACCAAAACTGGAATATGCAGCATTGGTGCCCATATTTTAAAAAATATGGTGCCTATATTTTAAAAATATTCTCAACTATCAAAGGTTGTCACAGAGCCAAGTAGCGGAAGGAAGATCCACTGCGATATGGTACGAACAAGCCACTGGTTAAGAAGCACAACAAATTGGAAAAGGTGCAGAGACGTGCAACTAAATGGCTCGCAGAACTGAAGGACAAGAGCTACGAGGAGAGGTTAGAGGCATTAAATATGCTAAAACTAGAAGACAAGAAAAAGAGGCATATGATCAATATGTACAAAATACAGGAATCGATAAAATTGACAGAAAAGAATTCCAGAGACCTGGAACTTCGAACAAGAGGTCATAGATTTACTAACTAAACAAAGCTGCTGAAGAATATATGAAAATTCACTTTCACAAACAGAGTGGTAGACGGTTGGAACAAGTTAGGCGAGAAGGTGGGGGAGACCAAAAACGTCAGTAATTTCAAAGCATTATAGGACAGTGCTGGGAAGACGGGACACCACGNTGTGCAACCTCATCCCTTTGTGCGTATTTATACCTCAATAAACGTATTTGAATTGAATGTGGAGGAGGTGGTCTGTACCAAGACATTTGAAACATTCCGCATGAACACTATATGCATCATACGTAGTATCTGTAATATCACCCGAGCTTTTCAGAAATATCTCCACAATATGCACACACACAACATACTCTATTGGTTTCAGTGACAGATCAGTATGGGCATACATAACCAAACTGAGAAGTGACATTCCTGACGCACATAGGCTACAGTTCACAAAGAAACGATCAGCCATATGCACAGAATGCGAAAATCAAATCAATGGAAAGTGAACAAAACTCATGAACTGGTAGTTTAGAGCCACAATAGTAGTGTAGAGGGACAGGACACCTAGATAAAAAAAAAATACCGAAGAGCCAAATGGTAATAATAATAATAATAATAATAATAATAATAATAATAATAGAAGCCCAGTGAGAGCAGAGAATGCGGAAACAAAAGTTAGGACAAAATACACAGATAGCTCCAAAGATGAGGGAGTTTTCAGGTATAAACACCTAGAAAAAAAAAATGCAAATATTATGCAAACAGAATATGCAAATATGGGCCAAAAGGCTTAAAAATGCAGGAACATGTTGGGAAGGGGTATATGCTGCTTTCGAACAGTGTAGGTGCTTCCACCCTAAATTATGCAAACTTTAAATTAACGAGAGGAAATGCTACGATCTTTGGTACCCAGATTCCCATGCGAGACGTACACAAGGTTATACATAGCAACACCAATCTGATAATTCTGAAAGTTTGTTTTAGAGATAGGCAGATAGATAGACTGTCATCATTTAGCTCACATGTACTACACTCCCCAATCCCACACTCACTCACTCGCCGCCGCCACACCACCACCACCACTACTCGTACTAAAAATGGATGAACCATTGCCAAAACAACACACCCGGGATCAGTATGGAGAGGGAGGAGAAATCCCCAAACCCACCAGAAGTAACACAATATGGAAAATCGTTCATATTTACAAACACGCAAGACCTAAAGTCAAAATCAAAAAATAATTAAATTCATAAATGGCCTCCTAATAAGAGTCGAATTCAGTACATTGAGCATTCACAGAAACCCATACACGAGAGGTTACATGGGTAGCGAGATCAGTATCCTAAATTATAATCTATATAGATATGACAATACGGTGAAATGTAGTAGGTCTGTATATTAAAGAGGAAATGATATGCACAATACTCTTAAAACTCTACCAATGAGGTGGTAGAGGTACATGGAATCATCATAGACAAAAGTTACCAAATTATTTTTCTAATATACAAACCGCCAGATGCAACACTTGAGGTATTCACAGAGCAGATACACGAAATAGAGTATAGCCTGGATAACCTAGCGAACCCAGTACCAGATATTATCTTTCTTGGAAACTTCAATCCACCTAGTTTAAGATGGAGAATACCAAACAATAATATTATAGCAGGAAATAAATCTGGAAACAAGCAACAGCAAGTTGCTTGAACTACTGAGATTCCATGACAAATTTTTGTTCAATCAGCAAAGAGTCAACTAGAAGCGAACACACACTACCTAATACCTGGTTCTAATCTTCAGAGCTAATCTTCACAAACAATGAAGAGCTAATCTTCACAAAACAATGAAGAAATAAGACATATTACAATCTCAGATACTACATACTCACTGAAGTTCAAACTTCATCAATACCCATAATAGGTCCAGGAGGATTAACAAGCGAGAAGGGTTTTTCAATCAATCAAATTTTAACAATAAGAGGATTGACTGGGGAATAATAAGTATAGAGCAAGCAAACATTTAATAAGAAACAGTCTTGAGAAACAAAACTTCCGCACGGGGAATAGAAGAATTGACTGCCGAAGCGTACAAAGTCTGCTTGAAGCCTGTGCCTTTGTGGAGGACCAGAAAAACGACCACACTAGACAGAACAACTCAGACGACTCGACCAGACGAGGAAAAAAAATGACGGAAATGCTTAAACAGACACGACTATCACAACAAATCTGAACAGGGAGATCTAAGAAATCGAGCAGACGCTAAAGCGATCATACCAGACTGAAGAAATGAAATTGTAAACGTCAGTTATAGATAAAGAAAAAGTCAAAATATTTTTACACATATGGAAAATCAAAATAAAAAATCTCCACCAGTATTGTACTTACACTTACAACAGAAGGTTTGTACACAACATGACAACAAAATTAGTGAAATCCTGAACGACCAGTATGAGGCTGTGCTTATCACCCCAGTTAATTAACAACATGAAAGTTGAAGCTCTGAACAGCTTCTTTGTGAACGATATCCGAACCCTTAAGTATATTACTGATATTATCACGAACACACAAAACTTTGAAAGAGAAATTGACAACATATATGTGATATACATACACTCCCCGAGTCCTGACTCTTGTAATTCAATATTCATCAACAAATGTAAAGTACCAGTAGCACGAGCGCTCTGTGTAGTATGGAGAAAAACTTGGATACAGGAGAGATTACAGATGCTCTTGAACCAGCAGATATAGCTCCACCACACAAGAGAAGAAGTAGAGCGTTGGCAACAGACTATAGACCAGTTGCACTAACATCACACATAATACAACTTTTTGAAAGTGATTAGAAATGAAATTTCCAGTTTTATGGAAAAACTCCACAACCCAGGTCAACATGGACTGAGAACGAGAAGATTCAATCTTCCGCAATTACTCAACCATTATGATAAAATTACGGAAGAATTAGAAGGGAAAAACAAAATGCAGATGTTGTATACACAGACCTTGCAAAGGTATTTCATAATTGTGGACAGATAGCCCATAAAATGAGATAAACAGGAATATCGGGTAAAGTGGGCGTTGGATTTTAAATTTTGTCAAACAATACAAAGAATAACAGTCAAATAAGAAGTCCAAGTGCAGTGAATAGCTTTGTACCTCAGGGCACAGTCCTTGCACCACTGCTCTCATTTTATATCAGATATAGATAAAAATACTATTAACAACTTTGTGTCATCCTTTGCAGATACAAAAATCAGCATGAAGATTTCTTCTGAAGACATTAATATCGACTTGGTGTTTTTCAATGTCTTCGATTGGCAACAGAAAATAACACGTTCTACAGTGATAAGTTCCAGGTACTCAGGTATGGTGGAACCGGGGAACTTTAACGAAATACAAGGTACAAGACACAAACTTGCTCGTAGAAGGAAAACAATATGTAAAATATCTGAGAGCTAAGATGTCTGACGACCTGAAAATTAGCGAATATAACCGAACAAATATGGAGGGCCAGGTCCCAAATCTACACAGTAAAATAACATACTGAATGAAGGATATGGAAGAAAATGCAGAACAGAACCAGTGAACCAGAACCAGCCGTGGTGCCATAGGCACAATCAGAGAACACTGTATAAACATCAGAGGTCCACAGTTGTTCAACATCCTCCCAGCGAATATAAGAAATATTGTCGGCACAACCGTGGACATCAGGAGAAAACTAGAAAATTTCTCCAAGGAGTGCCGGACCAACCGGGCTGTGGTGGATGTGTGGGCCTGCGGGCCGCTCCAAGCAACAGCCTGGTAGACCCAGTTATCAGGCCAAGCCTGACCCTAGGCCGGGCATCGGGAGTAGAAGAACTCTCGAACCGCCTCTCCATGTATGCTCCAGAGGAATGTGATATATATGGAGTAAATTTGGCACAACGAATACAAAAGTAGCTGCCAAGTCTCTATAATTATGAATACATTAGGCTACAGTTGAAAAACGTCTCCAGGTTCTGCTACTATTCTATTACCACCAATTACCGTCCTTCTAATTGCTTTTGCGGAGAGCTGCATTATCCGGCAATTCAGCTCCCTCGGTCTTGTTGGGTCTTATTCCAAGTAATTATTTATCGACCAGACAAACCAATTTTCGCCTCACCAGGGATGGAAGGAAAGAGGTTGGGGGATGTCGGTTAAGCTCTTGCATCTGGCAACTGCGGCGCGCGGGTCAGTACTTTGCAAAGGATTACAAAGTAATTTGAACAGCAACATATCATAAGATCTATATTAGGCTGCTTCTGCAGGTTTCGTGAGCGATGGTGAAACGTAAGACGAGGTTTTAAAAGTAATGGTCTATTTCAAAATGTATACTTGGTTGGTATTAATGTTATACAAGTCACGGCTGAGTTACCCGTTTCATGTGTTTAGGCTTAATATTCAAAAAAATAAAACTATTTTGTTCAGGAACAAATCCTTGGTATTTGCTAATGAACCGTTGTGAGGTAATGGAGCGGGGGTGAGGGGGGGGGGGAGTAGAAGTATACTGGGTGTGTATGGTATATTATTGTCGGTGGCAGGAAGCACGTCAAATTTATTCTGATCTCCGTAGCCAAGAACAAAACAGTTCGTATGTTCACCCGTCCACTTGGTGGTCAGTCTCAGCAATGTTTAACCTATCTGACCAAGTGAGGCGTACACCTACCACTACGCCATCACTGTGTCCTTGCGTATACATACACACCTATCACTTCAGAACTCTATGACCCCACCAGGGTTCGAACCTCTGGTTTGACCTGGAAAGGGTTCTGGGAGTTGTTCTACTCCACAAGCCCGGCCCGAGGCCAGGCCTGACTTTGTGATAACTTGGTCCACCAGGCTGTTGCTTGGAGCAGCCCGCAGGCCCACATACCCACCACAGCCCGGTTGGTCAGGCACTTTGCCCGGGATAACCCCATGGCGTACAGCGCACCATAATTACTTCACCAACGATCCTATCATATATACCTATGTGTAGTCGACTATGTATACATAGACCAATGTAATTACCTAAGTGTAGTTACAGGATGAGAGCTACGCCCTGTAACTACACTTAGGTAATTACATTGGTGTATGTATACATAGGTATATATGATAGGATCGCTGGTGAAGTAGTTATGGTGCGCTGTACGCCATGGGGTTATCCCGAGCAAAGTGCCTGACCAACCGGGCTGTGGTGGGTATGTGGGCCTGCGGGCTGCTCCAAGCAACAGCCTGGTGGACCAAGTTATCACAAGGCCTGGCCTCGGACCGGGCTTGTGGAGTAGAACTCCTCCCTCCCATGTGCACAGTCGACTATGTATACATACACCTATGTGTATGTGCATGTAAATCTACCTACGCGAGAATCCAGTGCCCCTTGAGGATTCCGAAGTTAAAGTTCGCTCACGAGGCCAATTTTAATATCCATATCATTACATGCCATCTATTATTTCGCTAATTAGCGGCCAACACATATCTGTGTATTTACAATTCATTGTGATCATTTCACCTGCACTCGTCCAACGCTGTACTAATTAATCACAGCAATTATGTTAGTATCGTTAGCTCAGGACCGGCAGGAAGTGTTATTGGACAAGCTTGTAATGTTCATAACTATTACCGCTCGACAGTAAAAAATATTTGACAGTTTATGGCGAGATCAACACGAGTATGTTCTCGTCCTGTATTGTGTATATATTGTCAATATTGATGTGTAATTATATTATACACACACACACACGGCTTTTGCCAGCGTATAATTTACAAAGATATTTTGCTGAACAACAAAATTTAGTATGTTTCATCATACATTTACTGACAGTGGTTTGTGGGGGAAAATGTATGATTTTGTGCATGAAATATATATTCGGTTGTGGGGGATCATAAACACGCAGCCTACCCCCCTCCTGTACTCACCTAGTGGAGCTTGCAGGGTCGAGCATGTGCTCTTAACAACTAGTTCAGCAATGAACTAACGATAGCCTTTCGACCATCACTAGTTCATTGCAGTGACTCTTAACCACTCGTTTTTCTTATCATATTTGCATTTAAAACTGTATGGAACTGGCTGCGACAACTTGCAGCACAACACCCACTGCTGCAGCTTCCCTTCCTCCTAGTTGGAACATTTTCAAGGCACAATGTACCAAACAAACAGCAAAACTAAAAACACAAAAGTACCCAAGCAATCGGTACTCCATTCAACTTGACCAACAACCAATCCCAGTGAAGACCCTGGTGTGAATGTTGCCCACCGCTACCCTCCGGACGCACTCTACGTGCAACCAAACTAACACAAAAGAAAATCACAAGAGGACCTCTATTAAAATACAATATATGAGAAAATAATTATTTCTGATCAATAATATTTTCCACGCATTGAGTTCCTTGCATTTATAAGTATAATATTTCTAAGTTTCAAATTGAGATGTACAGTCGTGGGCAAGTCATAAATGACCTAATTGGTGCACAGAGTAAAGGGTTCGAATCTCCTTTGCATGGATACCATCACACACAAATGTAACCCATCATGACACAGACATAGCAGCCATATTAGCGTGTAACAAAGATGAAGTTGAATTAGACATGGGGTATCCCCATGTCTGCTGTCAGAACTTGATTATCAAGCACAGGTCTCAGAAATTACAGACTCCCAACGACCTGAAAGCACCAGTATAAAAAGCTATGATTTGTTCAGATCTGAAAGCCATGTTTATGGGTTTCTTTAGGTACATCTGCATTTGTGGAGCTACCCTAGACTATGAAGGGGAGTACAGTGTGTCAAAAAGCTAGCTACGTGATGCTAAAATCCCCATCACACAGATGGTTAGTTATACAGAGGCATGTGATCAGTAGTCTGCACTGGCAGACTCTGGTTGCATTATGAGGTTATTATGAACACAAGAGTGAATAAGGTAGCAGTGATACTAAAAGTTCTCATCTCGCAGGATGGTTAGTCATGCA